>BQNB010004291.1:66053-108753 GCA_026074375.1 Tanacetum coccineum
GGCTGTTTGGTTAACAGTTTACACTAAAAGAGCTTATTTCTTTATTTTAGCTTATCTGCTTATTGTTATGGCTTATTTAGGTTTAGTTTAGCTTATTAGGTTAGTATAGGTCCAATTTAGCTTATTTGGTTTTGTCATTTACTTATTTGAGCTTATTTGCTTTATAGAGTAAAATTTTAAGTGTTTTTAAGCTTTTTAGCTCTTCTGTCATTCTAGCTTATCAATTGTGCTTATTTTAGCTCTTATGTGCTTATTAGATACAGCTTTTAGTGTGTCTTAGCTTATTTTAATAGTTCATTTGCTTATTAGTGCTTAAATTGCCCAAAACAGTTAGCTTTTTATTAGTTTAGTATAGTTTAAGAAATTATGTCTTATTTAGCTTATTTCTTAGCTTATTTGTGGTTTATAAAAATAGTTGTTTTGCAAAAGTAGCTTATTTTTAAGTATTTTTAAAAGTTATAAAAAAATTGAAAAAATTAAAACACTTGGAAGCCCCGGGTGAGCAAGGCTCGAACCCGGGACCTCTACCACCTTCACCAAGCGTTTTATCCCCCACACACACAACATCATGCTACAATAGCTCATATGTTGTACCTTTGCATTATCTATCTTTTATACACGTTTTAGGCATATTAGTATAATAAGCTGTTTTAGCTTATTTCGCAGCTTATTTGATAAGCTGTGTTCCCGAGCTTATTTTTCCTTGATTCCTTTTAGTTCAAGCTACTTTTTATAAATTTTTTCAGAATTTTTATAATTAGTTTAGTATTTTTAAACATTTATTTTTATTAAAAACTTTAAAAATTCATAAAAAAATAGAAAAAAATAGAAAAATAGAAAAATTCATAAAAAAATATAATTATTTTTTAGAAAATTTTCTTTCATCATTTAGTTTCTAGGAAAATTAGTTTTGCTTCCGTATGGTTAAAATTGAAAATTTCCAATTTTTAAAGAACGGGATTCGTTTCCGTTTACTTTTTTCGTGTTTTTATGCTCAATTCAACTCCGTTTTTGTTCTAATTTTCTTTAAACTTATTTTTTAGTCAATTAGAGTCTATTAAAAGAGAAAAATTCATTTTAGGTTTAATATAGTTTATTTTGGAAATTTAGGTTTCTAATCACTGTTTATGGTTCCCGTTTTGTTGTTAAATTCTCGATATTAAAGTTAGGATTTAATTTGTTCTTGTTAATTTGCACACTTTTAGGATCTTAGGAAAACAAATCAGTCTCGAACCCATTCAAATCATTTTCCAAATATACAAACGTGGTTCTCAATTTCATAAATTCTTCGAGAATACGACCACGGAAATCCCTTACTACCGGAAAATATACGTTTATTATTAAATATAATTTGTGAGAATTTTCTCTACTACTTTTATGTCCATCAAGGGTAGTGTGGTAATTTTCTATTACTTATATTATTATACGTGTATAAAAACTTTAACGCAACATATATGCAAAAAGGAAAAGGTCCCGTTTGTCATGGTATGGATCGTCCCGTATTCCACAGAATGCATTGGTGATAACCCCTATTTTGCAATTCATTCTGATAGGCATGCTAGCTATAGTTTGGAAGTAGAAAATAATTCCCTTTACCTTTCTGTTGTATGGTTGACCGTCATCTTATGATGAACCTATCGTCGAAAAACAAAAAAAGAAAAGATTTATTCTGGAAAATATGCAAGGCATATACATGAGAAGACTTTGCAACCAACATGAACATACTACAAATTGTTCAGCATGATGCATACAAAAAGCTTTGTGATGCTCGTCCTCAAAGATGGTCAAGAGCGCATTGCCCACTAGTTCGTTACAATTATATGACATCGTAATATGTGGAGACTGTCAATTGCTTGTAATGTAATATACAGAAAAGAGCCCAGTGTTAAAATTAGCGAGACGTTATCGGCCGATGGTTGCAAAAGGTACCAAATAACCGTCGACTAACTGTCCTGGTATTTATTCCCTCTCTAAGCCTAATCTAAAACTATTTTCTTTGAATAACAATTGCTATATTGATTCTTGTTTATGAATTATTTTAGCAAACATGACATACGAAATAACTGACTGGGCAGCACACAAAGTGGCAAAAAAAGCATGAAAAGCGCGAAATGGGTTGTTAAAGGTGTTAACGAATATCAATATGAAGTTTCAAACGGTCAGTGTTCGTGAAGTTAACTTACAAGCAGGCACTTGTGAATGTCGTAGATGACAGCTTTCAGGGCTTCTGTGTGGTCACGTAATAGCTGTAACACGTTTTTGGGTTTGACGGATTGTGTCCAATATGTATCAGATTGGTTTAAAAAACCAAAATATCAAGGCACTTATTAGGAATCAATTCATTTCCTTGGAAATATGCAACAATGAGAATTTCCGCAAAATATTCATAAAAGTTATTCTCCCCCCTCCCCAGCATGGATAAAAAACCCACACAACTTGCTCGTTACCTAACAAATACAAAGCGTATACAATCTCAAGGAGAGGGGCCAAGAGTAATACATTGTAGCAGATGCACACAAGCGGGACACAAACGTGATCAATGCAATAAACCCTTTGTCGTTGAACCGCCTGTAAACATACGTACACAAAATGATCAAGAAATTTCATGAACAACCAACCATCATTCTACGCCCCAAATCAACAGTATGACAACACTTTCCATACTTTTAACCAATACACATCACAACACTACGGTGATACCACATACCCATCACAACAATACAGTGAAACCCCATACTTATCACAACCTTTACACGCAACAATTCACAACACTCCCAGAATAAGATTGCCATCACACAGAATCATCTCAAATGTATGAACGACTAAAATACTCAGCAATATGGCTAGCGCATCAATCTATATGCGATCTAAACATGAATGGTTCAAATAGTATGGTTTAACTTGTTTGGGTTTTAAAGAATTGTATGTTTTTATGATTTCTGTTGGTTTGTTGTTAAATTATAATGTATGATTTTAATGATGTAATATATTTCATTGTCAATTAAACTTATTAGGTTACTACAATCAACACTACATTAATAATGGAACCTTGTAGATATAAATACTATAAACATCACACATATATGGGTAACCACAATAAATACAAACATGATTATGACAAATCAATGACTTGACAAGTCACAAACACTGTGTTGATGACTTAGTATTGTAGGTAATTTATGTCATGATTATGACAAATAAATGACAGATTGAACAACTGAATCACAAAATATAAACATTGATTTGACAAGTCCCTGACACTGTGTTGATCACTATGTATTTTACGTGATTTATGATATGGATATGACAAATCAATGACATATTGGAGCAACCTCCAATCACTAAATATATACATTGAGTTGACAAGTCACTGAACAAAGGGTTCACACTAGTATTTTACGTGATATTATTGTCATGATGAAACAAAAAGTAAACACTATATAAACCACATACTTTGTGGTTCAACTTGAACAACAACATTAAACTTTTCATTAATTCATTATAAATTTCAAACAATGACATTTAAGGTCCTACTACACCATTATGGAAGGTTCACTAGTCCGCCTGGAAGAGAATTTGTTGGTGAGATATGGTTGCTACAATAGATCCGGTAGAGTTGGACACATTTTCAACAGATCAAGTTAAATTAATATTAACAAACTGTTTGGGTTACGATAAAAACTTCTCAACGTTTCATTATATAAAGAAGTCTAATTGTAGTTTTGATTCAGGTCTTGTACCATTGGCTGATGCTATACAAGAGCGGGACATGATACTCATGTATACTCAACATAACCGACTACATGAGTACCGATTTCTTCGTGAGGAAGCAATCCCTACATTCGTCGTATAGCAGCACAAAGATGAACAAACAAAACGAAGAATCCAGGCAAAACCATCTTGATTCAAAAATGTTATATGACAAGTTACAAGAGAAACAGTTATTTATAATTGTTGTAGCATTGAATTGCCTTTTTTAGTGTGTAAAAATAATAAAATGAATATATTCTGACAAGAAAGCTTATCACCATTTGGATGTCCAACTAATATATATAGACATGTATACAACTACATATTTTCAACATTTTTATTTCAATTAACACTTCTTACTTTCCAAAAATGTCGACGTCATCAAATACTACTTTCGATTTGATGTAAACCACAACGGAGAATTTAAACTCAACCCCCTAACATACCAAGATGGTTCAGTACTGAATATTCATATGATTTCAAATATTTGAAGATATGTTAGCTATTTAAAATGAAAAATATCAAAGCATTCCCACTAACTCTTTTATTACATGTTGCCAACCAAACAAAACACTTCTCAATAAAGAATGAGATTATCATACTAATGTTATGTATGACATTGCAAAAGTTGCTGGGAAGCTCTAGATTTTCGTTTCTCATACTCAAATAGATTTAAGCACGGTGTTGATTCCAAACGATGGTTCTTTGGAAGAATCATTTGCAGGTGTCATTTCTAAAGAAACTAAAATAAAACTAGAAGAATCACTTAGCTATCTACACCAAATGCACAAAAGAAAGAAAAAAAAGATCGGTTACTATGTATTACTTGGTGAACTAGGTTTTATTAAAAAACAAAACATGTTACACCCCTACAAACACGCAAAAACCCATTATTTTTTTCAATTTGTTTGTTGCATAATAATGGTCAAAAAGATGCTCGATGACACAAATAACACGATGTATGTGTTGGAACATTCAACATCAACATTCCAAGATTGAAACTAGAAGATCTGAAACAATATTTGATTAATATTTTGGGTACAAATAGTCCAAGCTCTTAATACTAAAATACCCCACATGGAATTTTCAATAACCGTTAAACGTAAAAACAACTAAGGATATGCATTCATGTATTGAAATATCATCATCGCAGTACAAATTGGAAAATTTACGTTGACCACATCCGGTGTCCAATTTTGTTATATCCCGTAATAATATTTTCCTAAGATGCCTTAGCTTGGCAGAAATGATGAACCATGTCATAACTGACTACTCAAGTGAAAATGAAGACATTATAAGGCAGATAACACAAAATGATTACACTTTCGAAAATGGGTAATGGTGGAACAAGAACACTTTGAAGACGAGGAAACCAATGTATCATGTCCAAAGATAGATCTAAGCTCTGTGCTGATTCTCAACAATGGCTCTATGGAAGAACCAAAGATAGATCTAAGCTATCTACATCAAATGCAGAAACGAAAAAATAAAAAGAAGTTCAACGTAAACATTTGAAGAATCATATGTACTAATATTCATGTAACTCAATATGTATTAACAAAGTCTGTTCAATGTACACATTTTGTTCTTTTTTCTATCAATTGAATAATTAAGTACCGATCTTAATAAAACAAGTCAATGACAGTTGATAAATACCAATCCATGAAAATGTCTATTATCTCTTATAAATGTACGAGTTTTGACAGTCTTTTTGACTATTTCAGTCTTTTGATAAAGACTGACCATACTATGTCCCCTATATCCACTATCCTATCATCTACATTAGACTTTTGTCTCTCATACACACACTTCTTCTTCTCCCACTTACAACAACTATATGGGCTTATTTAGGAAATGAAGAACACGTCAGATCAATTGTTTCAAAAACTACAAATGGAGATTCAAGCTTGAAGGAAACACTTTGCACATCAGTTGTTGTGCAACTTAACTCGTTATTTAGAGGAAATTCGTATCCGTGAGGTACAAATAACAATGTTGCAAAGTATGCCTATAACTAGCCTTAGTATCTATGGATTGCATGCTCTACTAATGACACTTGAAGCGGATATCTGTACAACAAACAACATACTCAGAACAAGACAATTTTTGTTGAGGAGCATTTCTGCAAAGCAAAACTTCATTAACAACTACATGGCATTATAGACTATGTAATGATGTTGCTGAAGACCACAAGGCCAACTATGTTTGTTGTTGTTGTTTGTTTTTTTTCAATTGTGTTAAATAAGGTTGTCAATCTACTAGATTCTATGTGGTTTATTTACTATGTATTCATTTTTTTCAAAGGAAATGTTGAATAAAGTGATTGTTATTCATTCTGCATCAAATAAAACTACTCAATGACAATGTTATTTATCAATGAACATTTTACAATATTCATGTTGATCCCAACTCAAGATCTATTCTTTAGCTTGTAAAGATTATGTTACTTTGGATAAATCTAAAACAACAAATGGTAAAAACTTTGTGAATACTAAAGAGTATGAGGAAACTTACTCTTTTAATACTTAGAAGAAATATCAATGAAACAGTAAACTTGAATCAATAATGATATAACCAAAAACTTCAATATTAATATGAATGCATAATACTAGTCCACTGTCAAGTACCATGTTTACCACCTTGAAGCATGCAAGCACCTCAATGAATTTGGGTCTTCTATTACCATAGACCTAGGATCTCTTTTTTATTCCTTTACAATCTAACTACAAATCTTTTGAAGATACATCAAGATCTTCTATACTTTCTAAACAAATACATATCTTTCTAACTTTCATAAGATATACACTTATTGAATAAGTCCATATATATCCTTCACATGTCTTTAATCTCATTGCAGTCATTATCTTCTTCTGGCAGTCTTAAGTCTTTAGCAGTATTAAGTTCTCTTCAGCAGTATTAAGTTAGTACTGGCAGTACTAACTTTTACACTAGCAGTACTAATCAGTTAGTACTGGTAGTTATAATCTGAGCAGTACAAACTTTTACTCTTGGTAGTACTAAGTGTAAAAACTTTTAATTCCTAACAATCCTCTCTTAAACTTGTGATTTACCTCTAAATCATCAAGTTTCTTTGAATTAAAACTTTGCGCTCTGAGAGGATTCTTTCAAACACTTTAATGCCTTGATCTGTTTGCTAGTATGAAGATTTTCCTTAAAAGCTCATCTGCCATCTCTGAATGGTTGATTTACTTGCAAGCTTTTTTAATCAAATCAACATTGGATAGGACCTCTTGTCATTGGATAATCTTTCTCAACTAGCATGAAAATATCTAATCCTGTCTCTGTAGACACATGATGAACACCACATGTATCATATAACCTCCATGTTAATGGATCATGCATATATCTCTGAAGTTCCAAAAGGTCATCAGTATCAGGTTCAAACACAACTCACTTCATTCAAACCCTAAAGGTCTTTCTTTCTTTTGTACATCAGTAGTTAGTTGAACTGAATCTGCTCTCTACCAAATACTAAAGTTTCATCTAGGATGAATCTCAGGATAAAATTCTTTAGCATATCTTCAAAGAATTAATATACCTCTGTATGATCACCCACTCTGATGATTTTCTAGTATTTTCTTGAATCTTCAGTGTAAACCTCCCAGTCAATGATTGGGTATTTGGTTTGTAGAGCTTCAACATTCATCCCTTCTTTTGGAACTATGATTATTTAACTGTGTAGTTGTTCTTAAGACAGTTCATCTTATTCTTTATCTTTTGATTCTTCAGATGGTTCTAATCCTTCTCCTATCTTTTGTCTCTTATGAATTTTCTTTACCAAGATTCTTCTTCTGCACTTCTCTTTAACTTCCAGCTACAACTTTAGAACTGTATCACACTTTCTTCCATTGGAGTAAAGTATTTACCCTCCTTCACTTTTGCTTCAAATAGAAACTTTGATTTCATTAAAAAGAGTATCCTCTCAACAGATGTATGTATGACTTCCCAATATCTTGAATAGTTACACTCACAAGAGATAAGTACCTTTAGTTGAGCTGTGTGAGAGGTATGTTCCTCCTTTGTTGAGCTCTTTGTTAGGCAAATTGTCTCTTTCTTTCATTTTTAAGATATACAAGCAATTTTGCTTTGTCAGATTCAGAGTATCCTTCTCTTTCTTGTGCTTGTAGCTTGTGAGCTAGCTCTTCATATCACTTTCAATTGAGCTTGTATGTTTTATCCGATTCTTCAGGTTAGAAATACTTGCTTCATCATGAACTATGGCAATCCTTAGCCTCTCTCTTCATCAAATTGTTCATGTAATCCTTTGAGCTTCTTTAAAACCCAAGCCTTTTATGTTCTGGCTGTATAATAGTCTGGGTCTGTGGATAGGCTTCAAATTAATCCTCCACTATACTTTACCCCTTGTCTCCTTCCTTTTGTTGCATTCCTTCTGATATATATTAAACTTTCAATAGCAGTACTACTTCTTTCTGCACTAGCATACTATAACTGGTACATTATAGTTAACTAAAACTGGCTCAAAACATTAAAAACCACTGCAAAGAGTAGTAAACCAAAATTAGTTCCAAATCATACTCTTGCCACGCCCTGGGTCTGTGTAACAGATGACATCATCTGTTGTAACCAAGAAATATCAGGTCTTCATTAATTTTTAGTAATTTTTCCTTCCTCCCTGATTATAAGAATCATCTTCCTACTCAATCAGATACAACAAATTAAGCTCTTCTTCTAGCTTTGCTGGACTTGATAGTTTTCTCCAAAGTCTTGACCTTTTTGATAAGTTTGGTAAAAGCAACACCATAGGTTTTCTTTGTCTGCTTCAAGTCATTCGCTAAAAACTACAACTCTTGTCTTACAATTTGTAACAATTCCATCAATTCCTATTGGTGCACTTGCCCTCATCACTTCCAAGTGTGTATAAGCTTGCAGAGGAGAATCAATGGGCACTATTGAGGGTCTTATGTATGTCCACTCACTGACCTACGTTAAGCCAGAGACCTCAGTGGCAGCACCATCACATGTCTATCTCCACATCTGTGGATGCAGCCTTATCCCGCTAACATAGGTTTTGAGTAGGAAAACTAGGCTGAGTTAACCTCAGTTTCTTGTCTGATAAAATCCTTTAAGTGTTTGTGAATGATGTTTGTTGTGCGATTGATGGAGCCACTGTGGGTGGTGTTATGGGACTCAACTAGGATTGTTGATCCTTCACCCTGTAATATCTGACCCTGAACAAGCATTGTTTGAAACAATGGAGTGTCCACCCCAGTATATCCCTTTGAAGCCCTCTTCATATTGCTAAACAGTTTTTAGGTAAAGGAAGGAGCAATATAGGTTCTTTGGTGAGGTAGTAGCCGTCTCTTTTGCTTGTTTAAAAAGATTTGAATAAATCTTGGATACATCAAAAATTTAGACCTACTTCCTAGGTTTTTCACCATGCCATCAAAAATTAATTTGGAAAAATTAAAGGTTCTGTTTGTGGCCAAGCAAATCTGAAAGCAGTTAGCCATATTGCTACTAAATTGTTCCAAGCAATTTTCTTAGTAACTTAAACATGAAGGATGGTATGAAATCAAAAATTTCCACAAAGGGAAAAATGTCCCATTTGAAAAGTTTAATGTATCCTAATAAGACACATACCCCACTTAGAGACAGTTCTCAAAATACTCTATAGTAGGTAAAGTGCGTAAACCATCAAATCTTCTCTAACTTGAGATGTCTTTCTAATAGATTGCTTCAAAACAAGTCTTGACTTTCTCATCTATTGTAGCAGTGATATTCCATGTCCGTCATTCTCAAGTGTGCGTGAGTAGCAAGTTTTGCCAAAACTGTTACAATGGAGAAACATAGATTTTGGGATTTATCAATGAGAGCATACTAATGTGACATTTAGTTATTTAGAAAATCCACTATCTATGAAAACCTTCGACTTACTTTCAGACTTTTGTAAGTAACAACCATGTTGTTCTTGTCCGCAGAAATCTAAATTGCCATTTGATGAAGAAAAGTTAGATTAGGGTTTTTGGGATTTGTTTCTATATTGAAGTGTGTGAGCTTGGCAAAGTGTTAATATGAGATATATGTAGAGACCCTATTAGGGTTTTGATTTTTGACCATCTAAATGATTTTTTGTTCTTATCTTGAAGAAAACTTTATGAATTTGAAAGAAAGACAGGACCTTCCCCAAATTAGTCAGACCTATAGGTCTTAGTAGTTGGCGGGAAATTTTGCAAACGGCTAGATTTAATTAAGAAAATAATGTTATGCGCTCAAAAAGTACAAACGGTCACCACCATACTATTATAGCCTAGCATATAACTTTACAGCCCAACCCGAATTAACCTACCAACCAGTTTAGATATACTGGCAAACTCTAACTTAATACTGGGCAGTGTTAAGTTTATACCTACAAGTAACAACTCCAATTTGTTCCAACAAGACATTGCCACCATATAATTTTTGGAGTTCTCACAATCTCTCTTTTCTTTTTTTAGCCACTAAATCTCTCATTTCTTTTCTTACCAATTTACTCTTTCTGTTTAACACACACTTCTCTATCTGTTTTTCAGCACACAAATCTCTCTTTTCATTTCTCACAAATCCGACAAGTTTTTGTACAATGTTCCATCAATGCCATAAGTTTATCACTTACCTCCCCACTTCCAAATGTTTTTATCTCTTGAGAGCAGTGGATCATTGGACTATTTAGATGTAGTCTCAAACCTAGTTTGAGCATCTAAACCCCCCAAATAGGTATCTACACCTGGGACCACTACCTGAACCCCCTAAGGACTTGGCCCATGTTGCCATAGATTGGGTACTATTGATGTTACCTACTAGTCCTGCTTTGCTTTCTAGCTAGAACATAAGGCAGCCCTTTCCATTCTGTCACCCAACTCCTAAAGGACAGACCTCATCACCCAACCATATTTTAGGGGGACCACTAACTAAGGTATCTTTGGTCTGACCTCATTATGATTTGCCTAGTGTTTGACACATCACACACCTTTGTTTGATGTTACATGTCCTTCCATTCATTCTTGACTACATGTTGACATTATTAGCCTCCCCTCAATTCAATACCAGATACTCAATATGCCTAGCCTGCAAATATTAGTCCAAAACCAAGAATACACAATCCAAAGTATTTTCTTGTTTAACAGTATTAATTATGACTAATAGTTTTAACTAGCAATCTTAAGTATAACCAGCAGTACTAATTATACTTAGCAGTACTAATTGTGAAAACTAACAGTACTAATCCTGTACAAACATTACAAAGACACAAAGAGATTAAAATTATAAGGATTTAGCATTCCAATACTTACAGCCAAGTATTGAAACCTTTCCACATCTAAAGCTTTTGTAAGTAAGTCTGCAAAATTATGATCTGTGTGGATTTTAACTACTTGAATTAACTTTTTTCATATCAGTCCCTTATAAAATGATATCTAATCTTAAGTGTTTTGTTTAAGTAGGTGAAACAGATTCTTAACATACATAAGTATGTTATTGTTAATATTATCATGGTGTTGCATAAAATTCTACCCATAATCGCATTTTGATTCTGACATCCAGAGTAACTTTCCAACAGCAACTAGCAGCAACCACATTTTCAGCTTTAGTAGAGGAGGTGCAACCACCATTTGCTTCTAGTACTGCCATAAAATCAAGTCTTCACCTAGGGAAACAGACAACGTCCTGTTGTGTGATTTACTTATCTAATTATGCTCCAGCATAAGTCCACTATCAGAAATCTGTCCACCAGATCAATGGGAGAAACTTTAGGTGTAACTTGTGAGTGTAAAACTTTAGGTGTAACTTGAAATCTGGCACAAGCACCTACTGCAAACATAATGTCTGGTCTAGATGATGTAAGATACATCAATGATCTAATCATTGATCTGTAGAGATGAACATCAACATCATTACCATCTGAGTCCTTGAGCAAAGGCTTTTCTGTATCCATTGGGGTGCTAGCTGTCCTAACATCTGTGAAACCAAACTTCCTTAATATCTTAGCTACATATTTATCCTGACTGATAAATATCCCATCTTCTCTTTGCTTTACTTGCAAACCTAAGAAGAAATTAAGTTCTCCCATAGAACTCATCTGAAACTTGTCATGCATCAGTTTTTCAAATTTAGTACACAACTCCTTGTTTGTAGAGCCAAAGATAATGTCCAACACACATAGACTGTATAAGACAATATGCTCCTTTTTGCTTCTTGATAAATAAGGTTCTGATCTATCTTTCACTTTGAAACCCATTGTCTAATAAAACCTAGGCCAAAGATCAATACCAGACTCTTTAGCTTGCTGCAAACCATACAGTGCTTTCACCACCTGTAACTTATCTGGATAGTCAGTGATCTTCAAATCCTAGAGTTGACACACCATATACCATCCTCTTCAATTGTACCATAAAGGAAAGCACTCTTCACATCCATCTGATATACCATGAAGCCCATAAATGAAGCATAAGCTAAGAACAGCCTTATTGCCTCAATTCTAGCCACAGGAGCAAAAACTTCATCATAATCTATACCTTCTTCTTGAGTATATCCCTGGGCAACTAGCCTTGCTTTGTTCCTTGTTACTATGCCTCTCTCATCTTTCTTGTTCCTGAATATCCATTTTGTACCATTACACTCTTACCTTTAGCAAATCTACTAGTATCCAACCTTTTATAGTTAATATAAAAAAAGCTCCTCCTGCATTGCTTCTACCCAAGCTGGATCACTTAGAGCTTTGGAAAATTTTGTTTGGTTCTTCCTAGGATAGGAAACAAGCAAACAAACAAGTATGAAGGTCTTCATGAAGGTCCTTCATAAGTTTTCCCTTTATAAACAAACACTAATAATCCCATGTTCATTGTATTCTTTGTCATTCTCCTTGTACTGTACACCAAGGTATATCACCAATCACCTGATCAAGTGAATGATCTTTATGGATTATTGTATTTGGAGTAGTTAGAACTTGATATGAGGCATTAAGGTTGCTCATATCCATTTATGTTTCATCACCAAATAAATCAGCATGTAGGGCTTCCAATGTAGCACTTCTTCCCAAAGGAAAAAACATGTCAGAATACATTTTAAGAGCGAATTGAGCCTTGTAGTAATAACTTTTACCAGTTCTAAAAATTGCATATCAGTTTATTAATACTATGGCCCAGCATTATTAACTAGCAGTATTAATATTTGGAGTACTGCTCTCAGGTTGCTCTTGATCACTAAATCCACTTGCTTTACTTACACCTTCATCATCCTTCTTTTTAGCATTACTAGAAGGTTGTGGTTCATCATCACTAGAATTCTTTGAAGAAGAATCAAACATTGAACCATCTTTCCACAGTGGCATCACAATGTAGTCTTGGCTAAATTCAGTCTCCTTGCTAGTGTGACCTGCACCATTACTTTCTTCTGAACCTGCAAAATCATTAGAGTTTGTACCTGCAACAACTGGCACATAATTCATTGATTTTGTTAGACTATCAATATCAAACAGCCACTTTGGACCATCACCTGTAACAATAGGTTTATTCTCCAAGAACCTAATGTGCAAGTTTTCTTCTACTTTCCTGGTTCTAATGTTGTATACTCTAAAAGCCTTACTAGTCAATGAGTATCCAACAAAGAAACCATCATCAGATTTTCCATCAAACTTGCCAAGATGATCTAAGGTATTAAGGATGGTAACATGACACCCAAATGGTCTCATGAAGCTTAGAGCAGGAGTTCTACCTCTAAACAATTCATAAGGGGTCTTGTTATGAGGCTTAACTATAATTACCCTATTCTGCACATAGCAAGCAGTATTAACTGCTTCAGCCTAAAATGTAGTAGGTAACTTAGAGTCAGCTAACATGGTTCTAGCAGCCTCAATTAGTGTCCTATTTCTCCTTTCAGCAACACCATTTTGCTGAGGAGTTCTAGCTACACTAAATTCCCTCTTAATGCCTTTCTTTTCACAAAACTCATTCATAACTCTATTCTTAAACTCTGTCCCATTGTCACATCTGATTATTTTTACTTTCTTATCAACTAGATTTTCTATCTCAGTTATAAAGTTCTTAAGGATGCCACTAGTCTCATCCTTAGAGGCTAAAAAGAAAACCCAAGTGAATCTGCTATAATCATCAGTGACCACAAGACAATATTTCTTATTCATTAAGCTGCTCACAAAAGTTGGACCAAACAAGTCCATATGCAACATGAATAAAGGCTGAGTAATAGAGTTCTGGATCTTGGACTTACAAGAGGCTTTGTGTTGCTTTCCCTTAAGGCAAGCAACACAAGTTTGGTCATTTTCAAAATGTTTTGCAGGTAATCCCCTCACAAGATTATCCTTAACCAGTTTATTTATAGTTTTAAAGTTTATATGACCAAGCCTCCTATGCCATAGCATTGATTCATCAAGTGTGGCCTTTGCAACAAGACAGGTTAAGCTCTCTTTAGGAACAATATTTTTCATATCAACACTGTACATGTTGTTCTTTCTAGGAACTTTAAGTAAAACCTGACTTTCATCAGGTAACTTAAAATCAGGAGACAGAACAAAACATGCAGTGTTAGTAAAAAGAACACTGTTCTTTTTGTCACACATCTGTAAGACACTAAAAGGTTAAACTGTAACTCCTTGACAAAGTACACATCCTCAAAATCAAGCTTACTAGTTTTAAGAGTTCCTTTACTAGTAATTCTTCCTCCTCTGGCTCCTCCCCCAAAGGTAACATATCCTCCATCAAATTCCTTGAAGTCTGAGAGATAGGACATGTTGCCTGTCATGTGCCTAGAGCATCCACTATCAACATATCCTTGATCTTCTTTTTGTGAATGACCCTGCACATAAAGATAAGGAAATTAGTTTCCTTTGGGGACCCAAGCCATCACTGACTTGGATCTGCCTCGTGCATTAATATGATTTTGTCTTTTAAAAGTAATTGATGCACTGTTAAGTTTGGTAGGTCTCCAAACCCAACATGCTGAGGCCTTAACAACATTAACCTGATTTGCCCTGACAACATTAACTACTGCTGAAGTTGGCCTAGCAGTATTAACTGCTTTTGGCTTAGCAGTATAAACTTTTTCCTTAGCAGTATTAACTTTTTGGTTAGAGTTTTTGTTAGTTAATGCTGTTCTTGATTGATAGGGCCTCTTTACAGTTGATTGAGCTAATTTTAAAAAACATGACATTGGTCTAGCTCTATAAACTGTAGTTTTAGGATGAGCAGTATTAATAGGCCTAGCAGTATTAAGTGGTTTTAGGCCAGTTTTCATTAAAACTGCTCTGGGAGCCATGTTCCTGTGAGAGTTAAGGTGAGCCTTTTTAGTAGAATAGTTATAATTTACCCTTGTATAATTATTCCTATTTACCATCCCTTCCCTTTGATGGTAATTGTAGTGAGCCTGCACATGGTCAAAGCTTCCACAAAAATACTATTTTTAATCTTTTTTTTACATTCCTAAAAAATAGCAATTAAGTTCTAAAAATTTAGGAAAAATTGGATTTTTTAAAAAACTTAGAAAAAGTCTTAAAATAAATAAAAATCATTATAATAAACTATTTTGTAAAAAATATTTTTAAAAAATCTAAATATTTCATTTTTAAAAAACTTAAAAAATTAAAGCTCAAAAAAATTAAAATTAAAAAAATTAAAGGGTGTTTTATAGAAATGTTTTAAAAATGATTTGTAAACCTTAAAAAGTATTTTATTAAAAAATAAAAAAAACTATTTTTTTTGTTTTTTCTAAAACTTTTTTCTATATTTTTTATATTATTTTTGAAAAAAATTTTAAAATTACGAAAAAATCTAGGTTAAATTTTAAAAATGAAGGAGGAAAAAAAATTTTGGGGAAAAATTACAGGGAAAATTGGTTCTTAAACTAATTAAGGGATAAATACACGACGGAAAATTATTAAAAATAAGAGGTAACACAGCTTCAAAAGGAATAAGCTCAAAAAAAAAAAGGGCTATGAAAAAAGCTATGGCTTATTTATTTATAAAAGGAAAATGGAAAATGTGTAGTAGTATTTTAATGAAAAGGAAAACGATTAACGGATGAAGCTATTGTAGAAAATATAAATCAGTGGTTAAGGCCGTTTGGGTTTATAAGAGGTGTGAGGTCGGGGAGGGTTGAGGGGGTTCGGCAGAAACCCACTTTTTGCTATTTTTTTATTTTTTTGAAAATTTTAAAAACCAAAAGCTAAAAACTAAAGATTATAAGTTTTTAAACAACTTTAATAAAGACAATACTAGCTTAAACTCAAAATTAAGCTCAAAAAGAGCTTGTGAAGATCTGATTTCAGAAAGTGAGCTTTTGAGCTCACTTTTGCTTGATTTAACTAAAAGCTTTGCACAAGCTTAAATATAAGCTTAAATTTCAAAACAAAAGCTGTTCCTGGAAGCTTATGATGAGCTTAAACTAATCCTAATAAGCTTACTCTACTGAAAACACTAAAAACCAACTAACATTGAGGATCAAAACTCAAAAAGCTTAAAATTTAAGAAAAACTCAAATTCTCAATAAGCTAAAACTTAAGCTGAGCTTAAGTATTCTAATTATCCTAGCTATAATCTATAAATTCAAACAAGAAAATCAGATACTACAACTTAAAATTCTAAGATTAGAATGCTTAATATTTTTACTACTGTTTTTGAAATTTTTGGCTTCTTAATGACTTTTTAAAACTAAATGCACCTAAGGAAATGAACTATAAAATGGAAACTAAAGCTTAATCTATCTAAAGCTATATCTAAACCTAAAGCAAACTGAATTTTAAAACCTAAATCTTAAAATTACTAGCTGAAATGAATCTAAGAGTGACAGCAGTGGTAACTTGTTACCATTGCTAGTGCAAATGACACAAGGCAAGACACAAATGTGCAGGTATCCTAGAGGGGTAACCTGCACTTAGACACCCTACTTGAGTAAGGCTAAACACAAATCAAGCACAAACCAAGCCTAAAGTAGCTTGGTTCAAATTTTCACAAGTGAAATTACTAGGAAAAATTCCCCTGGTGCTGAGACAAGGAAATTAAGCTCTAACTTTTTGAAATTTGTAATCTAACTTTTAAAAACAACTTTTCTACTGATTTTGCATGATAATTAAACTATCTCAAAAGCTTTTATCAATTGCCTTTGACTTTTGGTGGTCAAACAAGCTTAAACCAAACACCCCTTTAACCTTATGATAGATTAGATTAAGCTTATGATTTAGAAAACTAGTGATCTAAACCTAATTACCAGATACTAGACAGCATTTAACAAGCTTAATAAACAAAATTCAACAACTAATTTAAGCTAGAATTCAACTTGGCATATAAAGAGATTCGTAAATACTTAGCCTATATAAAATCCAACTTGGCATATTTAAAATCTACTTGAGATTAGCACAAGTCTTCATTTACTAACGATTCAAGTCTAGCATGTTTAAAGTCTACATGAGACTAGCACAAACTATCATCATTAATTGTTAAGGGAGAAAGCTAGAACTCAACACGTTCGATCGGGTCAAAAATTACTTTCTATTCTTACCAACGGAAAACCTACATTCGTGTCTTAACACTTATTTTTTTTTATATTTTATTTATTTTTATTTTTTATATTATTTTTTTTTCATTTTTTCTTACAAATAAGAACTTAAAAATTTAAAATTTTTGCTATTTTTGTGGGAAAACGGGTACGTGAGAACAAAACAATAAGCAGGCAACATCAAATCGATAGATTCCCTCCCCAAACTAAAACGAAACATTATCCTCAATGTTTAAAGTCGGGTTCTACGTAAATCTAAGTCGTTTATGAATTATGCAAAGATAAACGTGAATCGATAATGATGAAAGGATATTGGATATCCCCAAACAAATGATAGGAAGCTCGAGTGAAACGGGATACAACACCGGACACGAGAGGCTTCAAAAATCGTTGGTTCAATCCTACAATAAGCACAAACAACAAACAACGAAAAAAAAATGGAAGAGGATAGCCACAACACATCACAACACATTACTTAAGAAAATAGAAAATGGATAAGCATGGGGTGAACTCCCACGAAGCAGCTTGTTTTTGGTCACCGAGTCACAAGCTCGACTCGATCCCTGAATTTAGTTGTCCTTAGGGAGAGTGTGGAGATCCGGAACTACCTTGGGTGGTATGTACCCTCCGAAGTAATGTTTTACACGGTGACCATTTACTTTGAAATTCGGACCATCAGGTTGAGATAATTCCACAGTTCCGTAGGGAAAAACTTGAGCGATAGTGAAAGGTCCCGACCAACGAGTTTTAAGCTTTCCTGAGAATTTAGTTGATTCCTGAATTTAGTTATCCTTAGGGAGAGTGTGGAGATCCGGAACTACCTTGGGTGGTATGTCTCCTCCGAAGTAATATTTCACACGGTGACCATTTACTTTGAAATTCGGACCATCAGGTTGAGATAATTCCACAGTTCCGTAGGGAAAAACTTGAGCGATAGTGAAAGGTCCCGACCAACGAGTTTTAAGGTTTCCGGAGAATATCTTTAACCTGGAGTTGAAGAGTAAAACTTGATCACCAACATTGAAGATTCGATTCTTGATCTTTGAGTCGTGAAGCTTCTTCGTCTTCTCCCTGTAGATTAATGAATTCTCATAAGCTTGATCTCGAAGCACGTTAAGTTCATTTAGTTGTAGCTTCCGATGATCACCCGTGGTTTTGAGGTCGAAATTTACATGCTTAAGAGCCCAATATGCTTTGTGTTCTAATTCGACTGGTAATTGACAAGACTTTCCATAAACGAGTTGGTAAGGTGTGCATCCGATCGGTGTTTTGAAAGCGATTCGGAATGCCCACAAAGCATCGTCTAGCTTGTCCGACCAGGAGGCACGGTTTTCTCCTACCGTCCTTTCAAGAATACGCTTAACGTCTAGAGTGTTTCAGGTCTCTCTGTCAATGTTCTGAAGAAATCTTAATCATTTGTGATGATCCTCTTGAACTTCCATCAGCTCGTTATGAATTGAAAGTACCTATCTTCCTTCCTTATTTTTGCCATTTTTGATCTGTTTTGGGTTTAATTGGGTTATTTTAGGTATAAATAGATATGTGTATTTTACACTTATCAGTGTATATAAACTGTATTGGTTAATTCTTAAGCATAATTATGAATCTACGAGAAACTCAACAAGTTGTTGCTCGTGATGAAAAATGGGTTCCATCTATTGAAAGAGTCAAGATTAGCTCTACCAATGTTAGACTGGAAACCACTGTGCATCAGAAGGAAGAGACATTTCGAGTCATCATTGATGTGATCAAGAACTCTACGTGCTTCAAGGCATTCACTATCACTGCAGAAGTCCTTGAAATCTTTATGCAGCAGTTCTGGTACACTATCAAGAAGGTCAAAGACTCGGAATCTTATGAATTTTTTTTGGCCAACAAGAAGTGCATTGTCGATGCTGAAGTCTTTAGAAAGATTCTGGATATATGTCCAAGATTTAAAGGTGAAGAATTCACTAAGGTACAAGATGATGATGTTACCTTTACCTTCCTCATTGACCTTGGCTACAAAGGTCCACTACACAAGTATACCAACATGTATGTGGATCACATGAATCAGCCATGGAGAACTCTGGCAGCCATTATTAACAAGTGTCTCTCTCGGAAGGCTGTAAGCAATCACCGACTAATAAAATCTAGAATTTACATACTGTGAGGCATGTTATACAAAGAAAATATCAACTATCCTGAGCTGATTTGGGAAGACTTTGCTATCCAGATTGATCACATGAAGGAGAGAAAATCAAGACGTAAAACTATGTCATTCCCTCGATTCACCAAAGTCGTCATCAATTACTTCCTCTCACAACATAAGTCTCTTTCCAACCTCAAGTTTAGCACTATCATACAATCAAGGATGATGGTATTGTAAGCAGACTCAAGTGTGTCAGAATAAGAGAAGACTATCAGGAATATAGACTACCTATTCTTGATATGATGCTGAACGATAAGATCAAGCAGTCAGAGTCTTATCAGATGTTCATCAAGTATTCCACTAGTCAGATTCCCCCCAAGAAGAGCAGAGGTAAAGGTTTGCAAGAATAGAAGATTTCTGATGTCTCTCAGGAATCAATTGATGTATCTGAAGAGTCTGAACCTAAACCTGCTAAGAAAAAGACTGATAGTAGAAGTACTAGGGGTGTATTCATTAAAGACCCTCCAAGTGCTCCAAAGCCAAAACCAACCGCTTTAAAGCTTAAGCTCAAGGGTGTACAATCTTTAACTCCTAAAGAACAAGAAGCTGCAGATACTATGCAAGCTCTCAAAGAAAGCAAGAAAACCAGCAGAAGACAGCCAGGTACTAGAGGCTCAAGTGAAGGAACTGGTAGGATACCAGGGGTTCTCGATGAGTCCACAGTCGTCTCTGCTACCTCAAGTGAAGGAACTGGTACTAAACTAGGGGTTCTCGATGAGTAAAAGGTTATTTCTGAAGCAATGTTATTCTTGAATGGGGGTCAGAGAATGAAAGTGAACACTTTGATGATTCTCAACTCAATTTTGATGTCAAAGAGAAGAAGGATAATGATGGTGATGCTGATGATGAAGGTGATGATCATATCAGTGACATTCAAGATACTAATGATGAAGATGCTGAAACTGAATCTGATGTAGATGAAATCTATAAGTATAAGATTCATGTGCGCAAAGATGTAGATGTAGAGATGGCAGAAGATGAAACTGTTGAGCGTAATAATAATGAAAAGGATGAAATGACTGATGCAGCCAAAGCTGATGTTGAAAAGACTACAGAAGAAAAGGGTAATGCTGAATTAGTTGGGAATGTTATAACCTCTGACTATCAAGTCAAAGTGTCTACTGAATTCCCTCTGCCATCTTCTAGTGTATCCGTTTCATTGGTACTCAATTCCTTAACTCATCTTTTGATATTTCTTTAACTGGTGTACTAAAGGATTCTACAAAAGCAGATGTTAGCTCATTGATGGATATTCATATCCAACAAGAAACTCCCCAGATCCAGTCTCTATCAGTACAGAAGGTTCTCGTATCAGTAATTTCGGAGACTACCAGTCTTCCACCTATACCTGAAACTCTCACTAAAACTCTGGTTTCCATAGCTATCTCACCACCTCATGTTACACCCACCATCTCAATTGTAAAATAAACAACAATACCAATCCCTACAGAACCAATTACAACCGAATCTCTAACCATCACCATTGTTGTCCTTGAATCTGATGCACTTACCACTGTTCAGCTAAGAGTTGGATAATTGGAAAAGGATGTGTCTGAGCTGAAGAAAAATGATCTCTCTGCTGAAGCTCTTGCTACTCTTAAACCCCAAGTTCCAACAGTCGTTGATAATTATCTTAGATCCAAACTTGGTGATGCTCTTGAAAAGACTTTACAGAAACACTCTGTGCAGCCAGCTCCCGAGTCAAGCAAGATCTAGCCTCCAACAATTAATCTTGAACAAGAATCCGAGAAGAGTGCTTCAGAGATTCGCAAGATTAAGAGGGAACAAGCTGAGAGGCGAAAGATGATAAAGTATATAATTAAGTCTGCCGACAAGGCAACACTAAAAGAGTATGATCTGAAAAGCGCTCTCTACCAAACCATGCATGAAAACAAGTCTTTTAACAAAAATCCTGCTAATCACGCATTGTATCATGCACTCATGGAAGCTTTGATAGAGTATGAAAATGCCATGGATAAGGGAGTTGCTGATACAGTAAAGAATCACAAAAGACATCATGATGATGATGACGATGATGATGAAGACCCTTCATCTGGACCAAACCAGGGTAAGAAGACAAAGAGGAGAAGAACCAAAGAGTCAGAGTCTTCTAAGAAACCATCTACCACTAAGGAAACCCCTAAAGGTAAAGCTCTATCAAAAGGTTCTAAAACTGGTAAGTCTGCATCTGCAAAGGAACCGGTTGAAGAACCAATTGTTGAGGTGGCAATGGATGATGTAGTCAACACTACGGGTGAAGATGTGGTTCGTGATGATTATCAAACACAAGACACTTCAGAACCTAAGACAAACAAGACTCCGAACCTAGATTGGTTCAAGCAACCTATAAGGCCTTCTACTCCTGATCCGGAATGGAACAAGCATCAAGTTGTACTTGATCAACCTAAACAGCCTTGGTTCAACCAAATGGTCTCTACTATAAAGGATCCTCTCACATTAAATGATCTAATGGCTACTTCGATTGATCAACCTGCCTATAATCTGTTAAAAGGCACTTGCACAAGCAGCATCGAACTTGAGTACAACTTCCAAGAGTGTTTCAATGCATTGATAGACAAACTTGATTGGAACAATCCAGAAGGAGATTGTTACCCCTTTGACTTGTCCAAACCTCTTCCCCTGCAAGGTCGCCCAGACCATCTAACCGTAGTTGTTGATTACTTCTTCAACAATGATCTGGAGTATTTGAAAACTTCTGATCCAGAACAAATAATTGCTAAAAAGGTACAAAAACAAAACATAATGTTGACTAAATAGCTTGAGTCGTATAAGGAAAAGGTTTGGGTTTTTGAAATGACCAAAGGAAATAACACTACCTATTTTAACGAATATAAGGCTGATAGAAAAGCAAAAAGATTTGAAAAGGAGTTACAATCTCAATTTATTCGTAATCGAGACATTATTCGAGATTTAGAACAACAACATGATAAATTACAGTTGTTTGTTGTGGAATTAAAAAGTCAAATTGTGAAACTTCAAAAGACTCAAACAATTTTGAAATGAAAAATGAGTAATTTGAATATAAATATCATGACACTGTTCTAGATCTTGAAACAAGAGCTAAAAAGAATGAAGATGTAGTTTTAAAAATTGGTAACTCCCTACAAAGAGTGTTTATGCTTGGAAAAACCAATGTCCTTTTACGATTCAAAAGTAAAACATGGTTTAGGGTACACAAATCCTTATACTCTCAAGAAAGCAATTTCTCAGAATCCAAAATTATATTATGCTTCTTGCCTTGATGATTCGAAAATTCAAATGAATGTTAGAGATACTGAGGACTTACTTGATGATGCAACCAAGAGTCAAATCAAAATAAAAAAAGAAATCACAAGATCCAATTGCTATTGAGAAAAAACAAAATATTTGGACAATTGATTACAAAAAGTTAAATGCTCTTTACAAAGATTTTGTTCCACAAAAAGAATTTTCTGCTAAACAAAAATATTTCTCATCTTCTGTTATATCTTCTGAAAATTCTTCAAAAGCAAGTTCACCGTCTTCATCTTCTAAGACAAAACCAACCGTGACACCAATGCCTAGTGCAAATCCAATGCTTGTAGATTTAAATAAAATGGAAAATGATTTCAAAACATTGTTTGAGTTATTACAAACGAATTCTAAACGAGAAAGCTTTTTTTATACGTCTCTAGAAGAAATACGGTTAACCAACTTTTGTCAACAAAAAGTGAAACCAATTCTTCATAAGTTGCATTTGAATTTTGAAATCTTTCAAAAACGATTTCTAAAAGATATAAAAGAAATAAAATATGTTTTTGTCTCAATAGAAAATGATCTTAGTGAAACATGGAAACAAAATGAACTTTTGAAAGATCAACTCTTGGAAGCAAAACTCAAGCATGAAATCGAATGTTGTATGTTGTTAAGTCATGAATGTGTAGACAATAAAATGCACGATGCAATTGAGAAAATTCAACGGGACTCCATTGAAACCAAGAGGGAATGCAAAAACGAATAAACATTCTTGAAAACGATGTTCAAAGATGTCAAAAACAGAGTCTTGATTTTGAATTACAATTGCAACATGAAAAAGAAAGACGAAGATGTGAATCTTCTTTGAAAAATGTTTGTGAAACCTCTTGGATATCAAAGATGGAAAAGCTTGAGAGTGAGAACGTGTCTTTGGAATTTCAAGTACAATCTTTGATAAAGGAACGAGAAAATGTCAAAACAGAATATCAAAAACTTTTTGATTCAATCAAAAGGACACAAACTGAAACTCAAGGGGAAATCAATGAGTTGATTGAGAATATTAATCAAAAGACATATGCCTACGTGGATGTTCGTGCATAAAACCAAGATCTTTTGATAACAATATATGAGTTAAAAGCTAAACTGAAAAATGTTGAAAAAGGTAAGTCTGTGAATACTTAGTTTGACAAAGATACTGTTTCTCATAATCTTCTTTATGTTACATTGTTAAATAAACAAGTTTTTCAAAAGAAAATGGTTGCTTCTAAAACAGAAAAGAAACATTGTTGGATCGTCAACTGAATAGATCTTAACCTTTAGCTTTTAAAGGGTTTGTTCCTTTAGATAATTCTAAAGCAACAATATGAACACTTATTTGAACACATTAATTAATATCGGCGGAAAACAAATCAATTAATTCTATAGAAAGAACAAACACAAAATAACTTTATAATTATCACTTGAATCTGCCTAGTAACAGATTAACAAAGACTAGATTACTAATCGATATCAATGATATGTGTAGAACTATATCTAACTAACTAGGCCTAGGGTTCCTTTTAATAGACTAAGGAAACCTCAAATGGGCTTTAACAAAACGCGATACGATCATGCTTAATCAATTCCTCCTAAGATATCTCATGCATATCTCATAAACGGTACTAACTATTTTATACTAACGATACTAACTATCTGAACAGTACTAACATTTTGTATTATCAGTACAAATTACAACTAGCGGTACTAACTAATATAACTAACGATACTAAGTCAGGAATGCACAATTCCCAATAATCCTCCCCTAAACATGATTGTTGAACTTGTTTAACTTCATGTTTCTTTAGTGTGAACATCTTATAGACCTGGAGGATGTATCCAAACACTCTGTCAAATCTTGATCTGATCTTTGATAACTTTGACATCTTCAGCTATCCACTTTTATCTGCAACATATCTTCTCAGCAACACAGCAACATCCAACTAAGTTGGCTTTGTAGTTTTTGGAAAACTACCAGCCATAAACGGATTTGATATTCCTTTAATCAAGAAGCCGTTTGCTCTAGGATAAGCCAATTCTTCATTTGTAAACACAAGTCTTGAATTAATAACCTTATAGTTTGATAAACTATCAACTATCAACGGATTTGATTTGTCTTACTAAAAGCCGTTTGCTTTTGGACCAAGTCAATGCTTCATAGCCATAACATGGGTCATTAAAAGACCATATATTTTTAGGCAACTATCAGCTATTAACTAGATTTTGATTAGTCTTTACTAGGAACTGTTTGATCCTAGACTAGCCAACTCTTAACTGTGAAGCAAGGTGAGTTGAGAACCATACAATTTTTGGTAAATTTTCAACCATAAACGGATTTGAGAAGTCTTTACCCTAATCCGTTAGCTTCTGGACTAGTCAATTCTTGATGTCTGTTAGACATGTTGAATTGAAAACTATTTGTTGTGTGGTGGTTAGCCAACACCCAAACCCTTCTCACTTCTATTCACAGCATTATTAAGCTGTTGCTTAATGAATCTTACCAAATGTAGTGCAACAGTACTTTCCTCTTCAACCTCCAATCCCAAATCAACCATTCTTTGCAACAATTCCTTGGAGAGAGGATGCCTTCTTTCAACTAGCATGTAGATGACTGTCCCATCCTTAAGCTCTAGTATGCAAACTCTACAAGCTTCATACAGTCTCCATCTAAAAATCTCCATTATCTTTGTTGATTGTTTCAGAAACACCTTGTCCATTCTTCACGTTGAGGAATCAATCCAAATCTTCAAGTCTCCCCAAAGAATCAACTCAATACCTTCTGGTGTGATTTCTGAGTACTGCTTCATCACCAAATCATATAAATGAAACAAATCATGCCTATCAAAAATATGTAGTACCTCCATTAGATAGTTAAATGCCCTGAAGTGCCCATTAACTCTGTAGACAACAAGGTAATCCCCATCTGGTGATGAAACCTTGTGCAACTTAGAAACAAAAGATTTTGTCTCCATAATCTCACTATCTATGGTACTTTCAAATGTAACAATCCTTAGACATTTTATGTGTTCATCATCACTATCATCATCTGGCTGTGGTCTTGGCCTTTTCCTAACAACCATCTTCACATGACTCAATCTTACTTATCTTGTACCACTGCTGCTGTCACTTCTTGTTCACAGTACCTTTGTTGTGTCTTCTTCCCTTGGAGTTTCATTGACAACCCTCTTCTTTTTAGGGTCTTTAGATTCTTCATTCATCTCCTTCATCTGTCTCTCATCCTCAGCAGAACCAATAGCAATAAAGTTTTTATCAGACCTTTTAACCTCTTTATACTGAACTTGTATTTCTTCAAAGTTCTTGTTCTTCAAATCACACAGCATGCTTCTTTCCTTTTACATGCTTCAAATAGGTCATCATTTGGTTTCTTAGCTGAGTTCATTGTTGGTGGTCTGCTTCTTATTTGGAGGGGGGAATATAAAATCAGCAACTCATTGTTGAGCAAAGAACCCAAACCTCCTTTGAGCAGCAATAGTATCATAAATAAATTTGGCTCTCTCTTCAACTGTAAACGTTTCTCTCTTCCTCTTGAAGCCTTGCAGCTAGAAGTCTATCAGCTTCAATTCTAGCCTAAATATCATCAAAATCTTGTATGAGAGCAGCCTTTATAGCTTCTTCTCAGCTAACTTTTTCATTTCCTCTTCTGACTGTACCCAAACCATCGTTGCACTCTTTCTGGCTATTTCTTCATCCTAGCAAGCTGATCAAACTTTCTTTCAGCTTCATCAACTCCCTATGACTCAGTCATCTGACTTCAGGCTTCTTCCTCAGTACTTTCTTGGCCTTATGTCGTTTAGGATCAATTTTAGGAAGAGCTTCAATGTAGGTACTGATCTTGTGATGTAGCCCTTGGTCTAAATCTGAATCTTCAACATCTTTGATTCTCAACAGGTCCTTTTGTTTAGCCTTAGTTGGCTCACAGATCCCAAAAACACAGCAATGGTCCTCATCATCTCTGAAAAGTTGTAGGAGCAGTACTTTCATCTGAAGTTCCATCTTTTGGCTCAGCAGTACCTTCATCAAGCTTGTCGGTACTAACTTCTACTTCTTTTGGCTTAGCGGTACTAACTTCAGGCTTGTCAGTACTAACTTTTGGCTTGTCAGTACCTTCATCTGGCTTGACGGTACTAACTTGATCTTCAGTACTAACTCCCTTTTGCATGTAAGCATCTGTCTCCATATAATCCATTGCATCATTAACATCCACATCATCAAAAACTTGATCTGTGTGTGCAGTTGGAGTAGATTTGGCAGATTTCCTCCCCTGTTTGGATACAGACTCCTTTTGCATCCACTTTTTCTTCAATGATTTCTTTCTGGCCAATCTTTTCTTTATGGAGACACTCTTGATCCAAGCATTATGGTGTGATATCACAGGTTTAGCCTTCTTCTTTAGCTGCTTGATCTGAGACTTCAAATCTTTAATTTGTGCAGCTTGAGTTGTGACCTGTTTACATAAAGACACACAAAGATCATATACACTTTGGAGTGTCAGGCCATCCTCATTTCCTGATAGGGATCTATCACTGGATGACTGACCTCCATGATTCCCGCCAGAACCCTCTGGAATGGAATCAGGAATAGGAATAGTAGGTGAAGGTCTGGGAGATGGGTCAGGCTGTGTCTCATGTTGGTCTGCACTTGGGTGAGGAGGAGAGGGTGTTGGTTGGGTTTCAGATGGTCTTTCTGAAACTGCACCTTCATCCTCTGTTGGTTGAGCCAACATAGAAGGAAATAAAGGGGTCACATTCCCAGAAAAACTTTTACCCTTTTTAACCATAAAAGAGAAAACCTTAGTAGTCAAAGCATTAATAGGGAAGTGGTCTAAGGGGACAGGCACATTCTTGAGTTGGTTAGTCAAAAATACTGGAATAAACCTTGGGTACATGACAAACTTCTTCTTTGCATCCAAATGCCTCATCATACCATCAAAAATTAGTTTAGAAAAATTATATTTCTGATTAGTGGCTAAGCAAATCACTGCTGTGGCAATATTAGTGGGAATTTGATCCCAAGAAGTACTTTTAGAACTAATGCAGTGATTCATAGTATGAAAAAGAAATCTCCACTGGGGTGAAAACAGGGCTTTGTTAAAAGTTAAAACAGTTAGGTCCCCCTCATACCCCATTAGCTGAATAGCATCAAATATAGCCTGATTATGCAAAGAATCTATCCCATCAGCATCATCAAAAAGAAGATCACTTCTTATTGATGCCTCTGAGATATTCACAGGCTTGCCAGCTACTTTGGCAGTAATATACCTAACATTGTTGATTATTTTGGATTTAGCAGACATCCAAAACTGTTCAACAAATGTAGTAGAGACTACAGGACTTACAGTGAGAGCATAGTGAATGGAGCTTCGTGTAAGAAAGTCTATAATCTCATGAAAATCTGTATTCCCATCAGTCTTTTCCAAGTAAGCGACCATGTTGTGTTTAGCACAAGATTCAAGAACAGCCATATGTGTAGAATTTATGATCGTCGGTGATTAAAAGATTAGGGTTTGTTAGAAGAGAGCGATTAAGAGAGATTACGTGAGTAAATTGTGCAATTGAGATGGGTTTATATAGGTTGGACAAACCCAAAAGCAAAGAAACCGTTACAATTTACACTTTAGACCCTTGGCGGTATTTTCTCCAACGGCTTTATAGCGGTACTATCTTTGCCCAGCGGTACTAACTTTGCACTATCGGTACTAACTTTTGTCAACCAAAGAATAAACAAGTCTGGCAACAAGAGTTCTTCAGTACCATCTATATCTCTTTCCAATGACTCTCTAAAACCCAAACAACTCCATGAAATTCATCACTATGGTCAAAATCCCTCTGCTTAATATATGTCATACAAACTGTACAACAAATCATCTGGCCTCCCCTCAATTGTAGCTACAGATTCAATAATCCAATGCTAACCACCAAAAAGTTAAATCTTGTGATATCAAATCCTTTGGTGAGAAGGTCTGCAACATTATAATCAGTGTGAATCTTGATAACTTCTATCAGTATTTTCTCATAGCAATCTCTTATAAAATGAAATCAAATCTCAATATGTTTGGTCCTAGAATGAGCAACAGGATTCTTGATAACACTTATAGTGCTCTCATTATCAATATGGATTTTGGTGTTCATGAAATTGAAACCATAATCCATCATCTGATTCTGTATCCATAATACTTGCCCACAACAGTTAGCAGCTGCAACATATTCTGCCTCAGTAGTAGAATTTGCCATAATAGTCTGCTTCTTGCATTGCCAAGATATCAATCTTCTACCAAGAAATTGATAGCCACCTGTTGTTGATTTTCTGTCAAGACTGGCTCCTCCATAATCACTATCCACCACTGCATGATCCTGCAACAAGATCTCTGGATTGCCCTGTACAAAAGTAAGAGAATTAGTATCTCTTAGGGATCCAAGCCATTACAGACTTGGAAATCCCTTTTGGGTTAACATACTCAACCTTCTTGAGCATGAATGATCCACTGTCTTTGGACACATGATCCAAGTAATTTCCCTTAGGCCTCCAAACCCACCTTGACTTTTTAAGGTCAGTATCTATCTTACCCTTACCAGTATTAACTACTACTCTTGTCCCAACAATAGTCATATTTTGAACCCAAAAGTTTTAACATCTTGTTTTAAGTCTTTGGGTCTAAAAGATAGTTTTATGTAGTAAGACCTCTTGATAGGTGAATATGAGCCTCTTGGTCTTACATTGTCCATTCTTGGGTAAATTGGTATAATAGCACCACTAGTTTGTGCTATTTTAGAGCAAATGGTCTAACAGTACTAACATGCCTAGCAGTACTAACTGGCCTAGCTGTACTAACTGGCCTAGCAGTACTAACTGGCCTAGCAGTACTAACTTTGTGAACTGCTCTTTTCTCATTTTGCTTAACAGGAGTAATCAAACCTGTTCTTGTTAGAACTCATGTTGAGACAAAAGTCTTTCTTAAATGCGGTATTTTTGAATTTTTTTTTTGATGATTAAACCCTTATATGTCGGTTATACTCTCATCAATACTGTGGGTTTACCCTTGGACCAGTATGACCACAGTTTTTTCATCTTAGGTCTTGAACTCTGTTTGTCATGAAATTACAATCTTTCAGATCAAAATGGGTCAGTAACTTTTACCAGACAAAGTGCAAGCGGTTTATTCTTAAAGGACCAATTCCCTATTGTTTCAAAGGGGGGGGAAGTTTGATCAATTTTAACAAGCGGGGGGTCTATTTTAAAACGGGGGGTGGTTTGGAGGGGTGCAGATGTATCGTAACAGGACTATCTTTGCACTTTAGACACATCACCTCATCATCTGAGTTCCAATCCTCAAGATAACGTTAATCTCTGTTAAACCGATTCATTAGACTGTCTTAGGAGGAGAGAGGAGATGCGAGCAGAGAGAGTGGCTTCATATTGTTTTTAACCTAACAGTCTCACTTGGTTAGTCTTAAGGATCAAGTTGTTTTTTAACGTAATTATTTTTCTTCTGATGGCATAATCATCTAAACCCTGCAAATGATATGTCATCTCTTGGGGTTAAGAAGTTCCCTGTTATAGGAGGGGGAACTGCATGATACCCATCTGCTTTGGAAAACCTATCATTAGCTGGTGTGGACTCTTCATCACTAGATCTGACATCAAAAAAACTCAAACTAATCTCACTATCAGTTTCAGAATTGTTACTCATTTCATTCAATTATGTGTCATATCCTAAACCAGTTTTATCTCTATCACATCAATTGACTGTTGAGTAATTCATCAAGATTCTTGATGATTCTCCCATTTTTCTATCTTAATTTTAACTTCATCTCTTTCCCCTTAACATACTTATCTAATTTCAGGTTAAGGTTGTTAATTGTATTTCTCTGCATTTAAGCTCATAGTTTTGAAACTCATATTTTTCACCCCAAGCCAGTTCATTCTTTTCATGTACAAGTATCTTGGATTCTAGTGACTCTAAGGCTAACTCATAACCCTAAATTTCTAGTCTTGCTCTGTTATGTTTTTCTCTTTCACTATCATAATTCTTTTGAAGAGTTTTAAAAGATTCAAGACATTGTTTAGAACAATTTTATACCTCATTATCAGAAGAACTTGATGAGCTTAAAGAAGAGATTGCCATTAAAGCATAGTTGACAGGTTCTATTTCAAAATCATTACTCCAGTCATATCCTCCTAGACCATCTTGAGCCACCAATAAACCAATACCTGTATGAAGATTCAATTATTGTGCAATGTGCTCCTGCCAGTTGTCAACATGAGGGGGAGATCTTTCCGGGGGGGGGTGCTTGATGGTCCTACCCAGGAGGTGCTGCATTCCCTAGTAACAATGCCCTTTTCGTGTGACATTGTAGCACTCATTTTTTGATTTATCAAGTGAAACCGATTCTGTTATTCTTAAAATCGGCATGGTGTCCTGGGGGGGCCTTCCTGTCATCTGAATGAATTTTCCCTCTCTGCGGCGGGGCGTGCAACATAGCCACCTTCCATCTAAGATCCAATTTCTTCCAAGTCATCATCAACAATTCTGCTAAAAATCCTCATTTTCAAGTTGAGGACTGGTTGTGGTTTGTAGAAAGAAAGAGCATGCTACTCATAGCACATGGGGTAGATTGAAACTTGACTAATTCCACCATCATACTAACCCCAAATCTCCACTGCAATACTAACTTCCATTAGTACTTCTAGTAATTTTAGAGGCAAGAATAGGATATGCCAAGTTTTGAAGAAGTAGAAGTGGAACTTGAAGACCTTTTCCATCTCATCTGTTCGTATATCACACACATTAAGTTGTTGTAAAGTCATCCAATATCAATCACATCAATTCTGGCTTTATTCTCCTGATTAGAGCAAATTGATTCCATGAAGGATGAAACTTCTTAAGAACTTCTGGTGATATCTTCCTTTTGTATTGGAGCACCATGAACTCCAAGTGACTTAATGCGTTTTGGAAACCTATCATAAGCCTTGTCTAGACTTTCATTTGATGCAGTAGAAAATTTTTCAACTGATGTTTTAGAACATTTTTTTGCATCTTCTTGGATTCTTTATTACCTCCAAACCTTGATTTGATTGCTTCCCAAAGTGATTTAGCATCTGCAACATTATGAAACTTGAGAAGGTATTCATCAGGTATTGCTAAAAGCAAGATGCTCTTAACTCTTTCCTGATTCCTTTTAGCAGCCAGTTATTTGGTAGTCTTAGGAGCAGGAGGAGCAGATATTTCTCCAGTTGGTGCAGGCTCTTCTTCTAGATCTCTATTGACAATAACATCCCATAGGTTATGGTCTATGTGACAGATATATTGCGCATTCTCATGCTTCAAAATAACCAAAAAAAATATTTCTCCGTGAGCCTGATGAATAGGGGATTTTCATGCTGTGATAGTGGGTGGAGGAATGTCTTGTTCTGCCATCTTACAATTGAGTTCTTCATATTCAGAGTTTCCACACAAGCTCTGATACCACTTGTTGGATCTTTTACTGAATAAATCTTAACCTTTAGCTTGTAAAGGGTTGGTCCGTAAGAGATAATTCTAAAGCAACAATAATGAAACACTGATTTGAACACTATTGATTATGCGAAAACTAATCAATAATGCTAAGAAGAACAATATAAAGAATCACAAAAAACTTTATATTTTCAACTTGAATCTGCCATAAGATACAGATTACAAAGACTATGAATGCTAATGGGGGATGAGATCCTCTATTGATCTGTGTAAAACTATATCAACTAACTATCCTAGGGTTCCTTTTATAGACAAAGGAAACCCTAATGGGCTTTACAAAACGCGTATAAAGATCATGCATATCCTTTCCTAAGATATCTCATGCATATCCATAAACGGTACTGATCTATTTTATACCTAACTACGGTAACTACTATCTAATCAGTATAGCATATTGTACTGTAGTACCAAATTACAACTAGCGGTACTAACTAATATAAACTAATTGGTACTAAAATCAGGAATGCATAATACCCAACACATACCACCATCTTTATCATGAATACACATATCAAAAAGGAAAACATATTACATTACCACCTTACAACCAAACACAAATAAATGCAATCATGGTCACAAGTCTACGTGTGTGATGCCTTTATAATTATGTTGGTCACCATAATTAATAAAGTGCACTTCCTTTCACAACGAGAACATTCACTATCCAAGATACCCATTTCAATCAAATTCACATATGAGCACGTATTACACATCGCACATCATAAACAACCCCAACTTGAACACATAAAGGATGCTCCATCAATGAACTACTTAACTTATATCAAAATAAAATCGAAACAACATAAAGAACGAAAATTCTTGCAAACAACAACTCCCAAATAACGAAATATCCGAAAGAAATAACAATAACAACATGAATGAGGTAAAGATAGGATAAACTTATGTTGGGCCTCACTTGGGTTTGACTTTGCCTCTGCAAGAATCACCCAACTCCCGTGGGTCCAGCCCTACTAATAACGCGCGATCCGACAAACGATCAACTATCCTATCTCCTTTGGTTCCACAAGAGGCTCCTCTTATGGCGAGCGCGAGATAAACGCTAAGTACCATAGAGAGAAAACGGTTCCCCAACCGAGACTATTCCTTACGTGGAGTTGTGGTCAAAACATAGCTAACTAAACTAAGCGAAGTAATACAATCATACAAGATAAGGTAGCAAAATAAACTCAATGACAAACTTACAAAATGCGAGATAATATAAATTATGCAAAATAGAGGTGAAAGCATAGCAGTTATACAACAAAACACTTACGCCCTAAATGCATCTACAAGAATGACCCTAGTTAAATAGTCTAAGGCTCAACCACCTCTTCTCTATAACCAAAGGCTCTGATACGCAATCTTCACACCTCCGCCTAGGCGGAAAACACGAGGTGTAACATCGACGGATAGCATCATCAAACACAATGGGGTACTACTATGAGAAATCTAAATGAATGAAAAAGCGAGCAAATGTACACTATGTGTCATGGACAATACCCAAGGGACAAGATAGGAAGGAGTCTTGCATTACAAAAGTAATGTCGTACACGAAACAACATAATCCGAAAACTAACAATCTCCAACAAACAAGTATCAAGCAAAACAAATGTCATAAATGAAAAGACTAGGAAAGACAACTCCACAAGCAATGCCTAGGGTCTCTCTAGCCACACTACCTAACATCCTTCTTATCATCATGATACTCACCTGAAAATGATGCTTAAAAACGTCAACATAAAGTTGGTGAGAGTCATAGGTTTAAGACACGATATAAAATCCAAACTGCACATTACTGTGATAATAAAGAAAACATTACAGGACAATAAATGAACTATCATACAGGCTAACATGCAATTCAAATCAATCACATAAATAATCGGTAAACGACTACAAGACGTCTCATATCGCACCAAGGTCCCTATGGTTACCCCCTTAGCCCCGGCCATGGATACTCTCAAAGTAACCATCCTGCCCGCTAGGCTACAGTACCATCTACTAAACAGGCCATGAATACCCGCAGGTGATCCCCCTGACTTAGTTCACAATTCTCAATATCACATCACAAAACGTGTAGCACACAACATACAATAGTCACGTATAGTCCATGCATCTTTGACAACACATTATCACAGTAATCAAAATATTTCCAAACACTTTGCATCATTTCCACCCCAATAAATCATAAGAAAAGAGGGGCTATGAAACTCACCTGGATGCTCAAACGCAGCTTCCAAATCTCTACAGGCAACTATACAAATAAATAAACACGGTTACACGCGACCAAGCTAAAAGCTCTAGTCTATGTAACACACATATGATGGATGTCTAAGGGTTTAGTTAACCATCATGGGTCACCCCGACACCATGTCCAACCTTAACCATCTCATTAACACTTTACACTAGCTACTTACAATTAACTCAGAATTGCAGAATTTTAGTGTCTCTTTACATACCCAAAACCATTACTTAATGACCTTTATAAATTATAGAAAAAATAATCTATGTTCCTTTATGTGTTATCTAACTACCATTGGATTTCCAAAAGCCATTTACATGCACAAGTACTCCTAAGAAAATCAAACTTCAAAACAGTCCCAATTCAGATCTGATTGCACACTAAAAAGTTTGGACTTGTTATCCATACTTAGACATACTTTTAGAGGCTAACTTTTACAGGATTATCCATATACATATGGAACTTAACTACCGTACAAGGTCTAAGCTTAATTCCACTTTTAAGTATAGGTTTTACCCTCACAAACATGACCTAAATCTACCCCGTATTTACTGATCTGACAACTTTTAGTGTAACCAACATTTGAATGACTTACCGACCTTAAAAACTTTTGAGGCTGGATTTTATGGAAAGTAGACTCTTTTAGATTATTCATAGGCTCAAGAAACATATCAATACACGTTTTTATCATCTAGATATCAGTCATTGAACACGACCCAAAATTCTGCTCAACCCTAAATCAAGTTTTAACGCAAATCTAACCTAACCAATTGCATGAACATGACCCTAATCAAGCCATAATCATTCTATCATCATCAAATATTATTAATATTCTAAATTTTATGAAACCCTAGAATCCATCATTGATTTTATTACATGAATGCATGATTTAAACTAGGAATGAACGCACTTACCTTTGATTACAAGCACCTAATTAACAATTCTTGAATGATTCTTGGATCCACAAGAAAAAATCAAATTCTTAGGGTTTTGGGGAGCTGGATTCATACAACAACAAGAAGAGGGGAAGAGAATGGGCCAAGTTTGATTTTATATCTATCTCCTTCAAGTCCTAGCCCAACTCAAATAAGCTTAGTAAAAAAATATTTATTTAAAAAAAAACCCTAAACCGGATGCCCCCTTATATAAATATATATTTTATATATTTTTAATTAATGTATTAATTAACTAATTTACTTCATTTCCTTAAGTTTTTATAAAAACCTAAGCTAGTTTGATTAAACCTTTTTACTTAAACGCTACTTACTAAACTTTCTAAATATAACTTTCATTTCACCAAACCACTTTCTATTTTTAGAAAGTTTGCTACAAACTTCTATATTTCACTCACTTATTTCATTTCTAAAATGCCATATTTCCCATAAACGTTTAACACTTAATAACCAAGAATTGACGTAGCAATGCATGCAACACGTCTTTCATTTCCATTATCACCACACGTGAACAAATGGAATACTTAACACCAAACTCATATGCCCACAAAATAAGATGATCATTTACCTCTAAAATGACATCATGCACATAAGTAACCCACTTCAACATACATATAGAACACATAGCACGCAAGAAACATACAAAATGGACACTTAGCCATTTCTAAAGGTATAAACTAACCTGCTCAAATCACGGTTGTCACAGTATCCCCCCTTTATGGAAATCTCGTCCCGAGATTTAACTAGTTGGTTCAACAGCACGATCAACAAATAAATGAGGATACTTAGACTTCATATAGTCTTCGCGTTCCCAAGTGAACTCGGGACCACGCTTTGAATCCCAACAAATTCTTACAGTATTTGTATTTTGAACGATTAAATATAAAAAGTAAGTAAAGTGTGATCTCCCTTGGACTCCAGGTGGAATTCTTCAAAGGTTGGAAGCCTTTGTCGCCTCTCCAATTAGCTGTAAAGGAAGTAATGTCGGATTAGCTTAAATGAGGCCTTTATTTATAGATATCGAACCTATTACGGCGTAACCAATAAATGTGTTACGCCGTAACCATCATACACGGCATTCCATATTTAAGCAGCTGTTACGGCGTAACTAGATATGGTGTTACGGCGTAACCAGATATGGTGTTACGCTGTAACCTTCATATAACTTCCATATGTACGTGATATTCATTCCTATTTGTGGATCTTCATAGTTACGACATAACTGGATAAGGTGTTACGCCGTAACTATAACTTTAATAAGATTTCCTTCCAAATATAGGATTATGGCGTAACTAGATATGGTGTTACACCGTAAAGTCTTCCTTGATCTTCGTACTTGCTTAATTTATGTTACGGCGTAACCATTTTTGGTGTTACGCCATAACATTCTTTAGAATTTACACTTTAAGTCCTTTTTCCCTTATTTCTTGTCACTTTCCTGCATTTCACTTGAAAACTACAAAATAACAGAAAATATCTCGTTTTCAAGTGTTAGTGAAACATTTGTAGGTATTTTATTGGGTATTTTGCCATCAAAAAGTTTTAAATATTTGATGTTATCACTGAACACAAGTTTGTAAGAGGTAAGATAGACAACACTCTTTGTCTACAAAACACAAACTGATATGATTTTGGTGCAAATCTATGTTGATGACATTATCTTTGGGTCCACCAGCACAAAATTATGCAAACAGTTTGCTAAACTGTTGACTCAAAGATATGAAATGAGGATGATGAGTGTCATCACCTATTTCCTTAGATTTCAAATTAAACAATCTGAAAGAGGCATTTCAATCAACCAAGAAAAATATGTCAAGGATCTGCTGAAAAAGTGTGACATAAATGGTTCATAAGTGAAAACTCCAATGGTACCCCTAACAACTTAGGACCTGATCTCAATGGCAAAGCTATAAATGAGACTCATTATAGAGGTATGATTGGATCACTAATGTACCTAACTGCAAGCAGACCTGACATTCAATTCTCAACTTATCTCTATACAAGATATCAAGCATATCCTAAAGGAATCTCACCTTATTACTATCAAGAGATTTTCAGGTACCTAAAAGGTACTTCTAATCTTTGTCTTTGATATCCAAAATGTTCAAGTTTTAACCTGAAAGGATACTCAGACTCTGACTATGTTGAATGCAACATGGACAGAAAAAGCACTTCAGGTGCTTAGAAGCAAACATGTATGCTAGAGTGCTAAAAAGCAGCAATCTATAACTATGTCCTTAGCTTAAGCTGAATATGTAGTTGATGCTGGATGTTGTGCCAACATACTATGGATGAAGAGTCAACTCACTGACTATGACATCATATATGAAAAGGTACTCATATTTTGTGATAACACAAGTGCTATCTCAATCTCAAACAATCCAGTTCTACACTCAAGAACAAGGCATACTGACATTAGAGATCATATTCTCAAAGGGGACATTGAATTACATTTCATTCCCACTCAATGCCAACTTGTTGATATCTTTACCAAGCCTCTAGATGAGCTAACTTTCAAAAGATTGATTGTTGAACTAGGTATGCTGAACATCGATTCAAAACCTGATCCTTTAGTACTAACTGAAGAAAACTGAAGGTTCAATGATTTTATCCAAAACCGAACAACCTTTCATATGTTAAAATGTTAGTTTAGTTTTTGTATGTTACCTTTAGCTAGCATAAGTGAAGTAACTGAGCAATCACACATGTCTCATTCATGGATTTGTATGAGCACGTATGGTTTTGTCGCATTCGCTAGAGAATTGGTATTGGTCACATCAAGAACTGAACAAAACTGATTTATCTTCTTTAGTTCACTTTCAAACCATAATTTTGATCTAACTCTTCAGCTTTCTCGAGTAAAGTAACTAAGCAATCACATATGTCTTATTCATGGATTTGCATAAGCATGTGTGATTTTGTCGCCTTCGCTGGAGCATGTATGTTGATAAAATCACCAATATCTGTTTAGCATAACATAACACCAAACTTGAACCTAGTTAAGCTCTTCAAAACATCAATCACAAGGTCAATTTTTAAAAGCAAAAGTGATTTTTAAAATTAATATAATTTTCTCTAAATGATTTCTTATAAAATAAGGTATTTACTTTTAATATTATTAAAAAGGGACATCCAAATGATCGAATGACCTCACCTCTTTCTCTTACTATTTTAACAGTGCACAGACTGTTCACTATTCTAGGTGTCAGAAGCATGCTTCACTGACTTTCATTAAATACAAAGTTCAGTACATATGTTGAAGACAAACCCTAAACTTTCACACAAACCCTAAAATCCTTCACAAACACACAACTTCCACTAGGTAGTTAACAACTCTTCAAGATAAAAGTGAAAATTCACAAATCATATAAACCCATTAAATCTATCACAACTTATTTCTGATAAACGCAAATCAACTCTTCAAAAACACACAAAACCCCAAATCAAACCTTTAAACCCTAAACACAAAAATGGCAAACCAATAACAAATCTCTCAACAACCACACCAAGATAAACCTCAAAATCAAGGAACTCCTATTCCTTATAATCCTGCACTACAAGTAGAGTTTGAACCAAATATGATTCACTTTAAATACAACAATGAAGTTGTTCTCATCTACCCAGAACACTTAAACAAAAATTACTTTCTTCAGGTTTTAAACTTCATTTCCAAATGTTGTCTCAAGGAAGCCTTTACTAGATCAACCATTATGTATAAGGAATACTTAGTTGACTTCTGGTACACTGCCAAAGTTCAAAAATCCCAAAGAGTTTGGTTCTCAACTCCATCTGGGGGTACACATGGTGAAGTAGGTCTTACATCATTTAAGAATGCTATTAGGGCTAATTACTTAGCACATTCAAGAGATTATGCTCAAACCCCTTCCATAGAGGATGTAAGAGCTTGGTTTCCTTCAATATGGTATGGGGAAGAAATTGAGACCAAAGGAACCCTTAGAAAGGCATTTCTTCCTCCTAGGTGGAGATTGTTAATGGCATAAGTCATCCAGTGTCTTAGGGGAAAGACTGGTGGGTTCAACCAAATCTCAAACAAAGATGCCACCATCTTATACTTTCTAGCTAAGGGGATCAATATTGATTTTGTAAAATTAATCTGGGATGACATTATTTCAAAGCTAAAGAAGAAAAATAGGGAGAAAGTCATCCCCTACCCAAGATTTTTGTCACTCTTGCTGGAACTAATAATGAAAGGTTATGGTATTGATAATGTCACAAGTATCCCCAATCAAATCTTTAGTATCAACAATTTGATACTGAAGAAAGGCTGATATGTGCTTAAACACATATCTTTTATTTCTTAATATAAAGCTAAAAAGACTAATAATGATCAATAATGACATATAAATGCAGTGTATTTGTTTATATTGTGAATCGTGTCTTGCAGGTAATGGATATTTACAAAAGAACAAAATCAAAGGCAAAATAGACAAAACCAAGCACGTGAATGGAAAGTGCGTGAGATAATGAAGCCGAAGGCGTATACATCTTTAAATGGGCCAACCTGTACCCATTTAATAGGCCAGGTCAATCCATTAAGATTGATACTATAAACCTTAAGCCTTTAAATCAAATTAGTCCAAGTCCATTAAGCCTAACTCATTTCCTGGCCCAAATAAATAACATAAGCCCAACATCCAAAACCCTAGGTCCATGTCAAATTTATAAAGAATTGGTCAAAGTTACTGTATACGTTTTTCTTCCCTCCCATTTTCATCATTAAACAAATTAACATACGGGTTAAACCTACCATTCACACATGCTCCCTCACATTTATAAGCTTCTAGAAAAGCCTGACACGTCTGACATTTACTTCACATGCTGGCGATCCTAAACAATATCATTGGTTGATTGGACGTGTACATGATCCAAGGGACGGATGGAAGGTTGTTATGGATCAAGGGCTGGAATTAATGGATTGGGGAGCGTCTCAAAGGCCTAGAAGCTTCATCCCCTCCTTATAAATAGAAGGTAAATCACACAGAGGGATGTATCTAGTATAGGAGTAGGAGTAGTGTAGCTTATAGCTTTATTTTTCCAGCTTATTGTCAATTCAATAATGTAATTTCATTTTCAGAACTTTGTAATCTCTTTTAAGTATTAATAAAATTCTGTTTCATTTAAATTTTGCATTGGATAATCATTTACTTTTATAGAAATTTAGCTTAAATATGTTTAGAAATAATCAAGTAAGTTCATTAAGCTCTCTTAACTTTATAAGCTACTACCTATTCACTTAAAGCTTTGCTAAAAGCTTAATTGAATAAGACTTTCACTCAAAAATTCTTAAAAGGTTATAAAGAGCTTAATGAGGATGATAAGCCAAACATGGATGGGCTTATGGTTACTTACTAGCTTATGCTAGAGCTTATAGATTAAGCTCTTTTGTACATTTTATGCCCTTGTTTAGTGCAAAGGACAAGGTACTTTTTATTTTCTCTTTTTAAGCTTAATTTCTGTTTTGCTTATTTATGCTTATTCTGTTGCTTATTGCTACTTATTCTCTGCTTTTAATTGCTTATCTATGCTTATGTTACCTACTGCTAGCTTAATTTGCCTGGTCATCAGTTTAGAAGTAGATAGAATATAGATATGCTAGTTTTAGATATTGCTAATGTTTCATTAACATGGAAATTGCTTATAAGTTTTGCTTATTATCCAGTGCTTATTTTGCCTAAGTTTTGGCTTAATTATCATTAATATGCTTAGTTCCTTATCTGTTTCAGCTCTGTTTTGCTTAAAAATTGTAATTCCAAATCTTAAAAGGATGTTTGGCACAAGCAGTTTTAACATAGTTAAGACTGCTTGTGTAGCTTTTGGATTTCAAAACAGATTTCATAAGCTCTAATTGAGTCTTATAAGTAGATTTCTTAAGCTTAAAATAATTTTAGTCAAGATATGAAGTTTGGATTTTAAGTTTCTAAGTCTGGTAGTTCATTAGGTTTTCAATCAGCTTATTTGTTAAGCTTCTTTTGAAATGTGTTTTTAGAGCTCTAAAACTAGTCTAATTTACCTCATTATAGATCTATTTTAAGTTGATACACTTAGGGATTGTCTTTTAAAAGTTCTAAGTTGAAAACAGTCATGTAAAGTAGTTTTTTGGTTCAAGCTTAAAAGCCTCTTTTTGCAGATCTTTTAAGGACAAATCATAGCTTGTTTTAAGATAAGTTCTTTTGGGATTAGCTTATTATAGTCTAGTGATTATCTGTTTCAAGTGTTCATTTAGCAAAAATAGATTTTGAGTCTTATTTTTATGCTAAAAGAAGAGTCCTTCATAACAAAAAGCCAAAATAAGTAGTTGAGTCTGCCATTTTCATAGTCCTTTTCTAGCTTACTTGTTTAGCTTATGACCTGAATTCCAGCTTATCTATGTTCCTTAATTATTAGACTAAATATGTTTTAAGTCTTTTACCTTTTTCTCTTAGCATAATAGTCCTTATTTTCAACTTAAAAAGTGTGTCAAAATTCTTTTAAAATCCATTTAGTGCAATCTGTCTTATTGTTTTTTTTAAGTGCTTTCAGCTTATTTTGTTTACTTATTTTTTTTACTAAGAGCTTATTGAGTCTAGTATTTCATCTGTTTTTAGCTTATTTAGATTTCTTTTAGCTTATTTAGCTTAAAAAACCAAAACAATTTTAACTTAGAGCTTAACAATTTTAAGCTAAAACTGTCATCTTAAGTAGCTTTTTTTAGCTTATTTTTAATTTTTGTCAAAAAAGTTCCTTTATTAAAGTTGTTAGTTTTAGCTTATTTTATAGATTCAAAAATAAAATGAAAACTAAAATGTTTTGCAAAAAAGGAAGGTCACAGGACTCGAACCTGTGACCTCCCTCTCAACACACCAATGCCTTAACCAACTGCCCTGTGGATTTTTTCGTTTATTACTCTTTGCAATTTAATTGTTATAGTCTTTTTAGGAATTAGCTTAATTCAGCTTATTTGATTTTAAACTGCTTATTCGTTTTAGCTTTTTGAATAATTTTTCCTTGAAAACCTCCTTTTTAGCTTAAAGTACTTTTAGGAATTTTCTAAAAAAATTTAGATTAAGTTTAGTATTTTTAATTTCATTTTTAGTATTATTTAGTTTAAAAAATAGTTCTAATTAGATTAAAAAGTCAAAAAATATTTTCTATCTTTTAAAAATTAGTTTAAAGCATTTAAGTTTAAGAAATTTGCATTTTAAGTTTTTAGAGTTTATTTTGATAATTTTTTGTTTATCCGTTAG
>BQNB010004292.1:0-46956 GCA_026074375.1 Tanacetum coccineum
AGAAGAAAACCATGTTGTGTCAAAACCAGTCACTTTACAGACTTCATCTAACAAACAAACAGGGGCAAATCAGAACAAAAATGTCATTAAACCAGGAATGTACAGAGTTGTCACAACACAAGAATCACAAATAAACAAGACTAAAAGTGGTTTATCTTCTACAGGAGTGAATGCTACATCTAGAGTTAGAAGACCAATGAGTAAAGATTCAAGTGTTACGAACAGTGTTTTAGTCAACTCTAAGAAAGCAGCAAAGAATGTTTCAGTTTATGTTAGGAAAAATAAGCAAAAAGATAATACATCTGCGAATGTTATTTCGAATAAGGAGAATGTAATTGATGTTGATGTTGCAAACGCTTCTAAAGCGAAAACTTTGTTATGTGTTTCTTGTATGCAAAATGTGCTTATTCCTTGTCATGATAAATGTCTTGCAAAGCATAAATTGAATGTGCATTCAAATGTTCGTAGAACCTTCTCCACTAATTCTAGAACACCAAAATCTTTAGAAACTACTTATATAGCTCCTAAGATTAGGTTTTCTAAGAAAGAGACACAATCTAAGACTCTAGATATTTCTTCTGTAGTTTCCAAATCTAAGATTGATGAAGAAAGTGCCTCAAAAGCAAATGATAAGGTTTCTAGTGCGTCTAGGATAAAGAAAATAAATTTGCGCGATAAACCGTTAAGCACATTCATAAAGAACAAGATTTGGACAAGTAGAATGTGGCAAAAGTGGTTTGAATCACAACCAAATGTTATTTGGACTCCTGTACACATAAAACCAAATGTTTCTAACACTCGTTCATCTGAGAAACCATCAGTTTCAATTAAGAAATTGGTAGTCAAATTGCCCAGTTGTCCAAGTGTTGTCTCTTCTTGTGTTGCAGGTAGTTCAGATTGTTCTGTGGGTTGTTGACAGTGGTTGTTCAAAGCATATGACGGGTGATCGGTCACTATTGAGAAATTTCATTGAAAAATTCATGGGAACCGTTCGCTTTGGAAATGATAATTTTGCAGCAATCACAGGCTATGGCGATTATATACATGGCAATATCACTATTTGTCATGTATATTATGTTGAAGGTCTTGGACATAATCTCTTTAGCGTTGGACAATTTTGTGATGGAGATTTAGAAGTGGCTTTTCATTCTAATACATGTTACGTACGAAATCTGGAAGGAGATGATTTGCTCACAGGTGGACGCGATTCTAATTTGTATACTATCTCCATTTCTAACATGGTTGCTTCGTCACCCGTTTGTCTCATGTCTAAAGCAACTTCAACAAAGTCATGGTTATGGCACCGAAGACTGTCACATCTTAATTTTGGTACCATAAACGATCTTACCAGACTTGACTTGGTTGACGGTCTACCAAAGTTTAAATATGGAAAGGATCACCTTTGTTCTGCTTGTGAAAGGGGAAAAAGCAAGAAAGCTTCTCATCCACCTAAACTGGTTCCAAGTGATCATTCCAAATTGGAATTACTTCACATGGATTTATGCGGTCCAATAAGGGTAGCTTCGATTCCTACTAGTGACCAAAATAAAAGGCAAATAATGTTAAATTACAGCACAAAATGTCTTATTCATACGAGTTCGGGTTGAGAGGAATCGAAAAATAAAATTCTAAGTAGAGCAAATATGATCATAATACCGGCCCATACTAATTTTTCTAGATGCTTTTAGTCTTTTATTGATTTTTTGTAATATGTTTTTTATTGGTAGATTGTTTTGTGTGTTTGTTTTTGTCGGTTGAAAGTTTGATTTATCAGTAATATTTATGTACGAAAATTACTTATGGTTGAGTTCAAAAAATTATGAAATTACTAAAAAGTTGTTGAGGTAATTAAGAGTGCCAGGAAAATTAAAATTTTGAAATTAGCTTAAATGAATAGCTTTGAAAATTCAAAACAACACTCGAAGTGCTTATTTAAAAAGAAAAATAAAAAAGGGTTATATCTATTTTAAGTGCAACCTTGGACGTAAAAGTCTCAAGGGCGCAGTTGGTGTTGGTGTGTGGTATAAACGGGGTTGAGCTAGGTTGAGGTCATGGGTTCGAGCCTTGCTCACCCCATGACTTTCCTTGTTCCCCTTTTTTTTATTTTTGAAAAACTTATTGAAACAAACTTGTAAAACAGTTTATAATGAGCAACTTTTGTGAAGAAGGCTTTTTTTCGGAAATCAATACAAAAATAAGCAAGATTAACAGCTTAAATGCATACAGTTATCACTTAACTAGTTTTAGCTTTTTCACAAACTCCAAGAATTTATAAGCTAATTAAGCTCATGCCAGAGCAAAAACTAGCTTGAACTAACCTAATAAGCAAGACGGAATCAAATCTTATCTAAATTATAAGCCATAAGCTGGAAAACCAAATATGCATTTTGTACTCAAAAAACAGTTTTCAAAACAACAAACAGGCAACTTTGAGCTTGTTTTAAGCAAACAAATAGAACTTATGGCTGAAGACTTGTTCTCTTAGAAAGTTGATACTATAAAGCTACTTACAAACAGCAAAATGTACAAAAGCAATTTAAAAAAATTAATTAAGCTAAGGAAAATGCTAGATGAATAAGCTTACTTTTAACTGTTTAACTATGTTTTTAGTTTTTATAAAAAGACAAATAAGATTAAGCTGACCCTAATTAAGCTATATACAACTAACAATTTACTAAGGAGCCAAATGAAAGCAAAATTTAAGCAAAAACTACTAGCTATAAGTAAAGAATCATAAGATTTTGAACACAAAATTTTATCAAAAACAGGACACAAAGGGCTTTTTTGAGATTATTTTTTAAGCTTCAAAATAGATCCTTATGACTAGTGGTCTTATTCATATTTGGAAGCCTGACCCTATAAGCTACTTAAACATTACAATCAAATAGTATTTTGAAATCTATTTAAACTAAGGAAATGCTTATTGAAAAAGACTACTTATGCAGTTTACTCTATTTTTTGGTTTTTTTATGAAAAGACAAAAGACAGATTTGCAGATTAAAAACAGATACACAAATAAGCTATTTAACTTGAAATAAGCCCTAACATATCTAATTTGGCCTATAATCTACTTGCACAATGAATTCCAAAAACTAACTCCTACTTTAACTAACTTATTTTTGAGACTGAAAATGGCATAGGCTGTTTAACTAAACTGATGCAGCTTGACAAAAAAGGGGGTTTGACAAATATAAAACTAAAAGCACGGACCTTAAAGACTTGATTTCTACACTATTAAGACACCAAGACAAGAGCAATTTAATCAATAACAGCAGCTAGAACAAGCTTGAACTTAAAATGCATATGAAACTGAACTTATGGTAACAAACTTTAACAACTACTCACTAACTTTATTAAAAGTTGATTTGTCCTACAAAAACCTTAAATCCTAACTTGATAAACCTAAATATGAAATGTAAATTCAACTTAAAGAACTAAATGGTCCTTAGCAGTACTAACTCAAGTTAGTACTGCTTGAACCAAACACCCTTTTAAACTGCTTAAATCCATATTTAGCTTATAAGCTTGAGAATTAAGGTTCAAATTTCAAAGACCAGATGCTATGAAGCTTATAACATACCTAATGAGCATATTTCATTAATCAAATAAGCTATAACTATAAGCCAACAGATTATGTTACTATGTTTAGTTTTTTCACTTCTTTTTAGCAAATACATGTAATGTATGATTATACTATAATGAACCAATAATGCTAATACAACTAAAAATAATCAAATAATAAGCTATTCTATACTACAATAAGCAAGTAATAAGCAGTATTAAGCTAAAAGCAATATTAAGCTATAAAAGGGGTAATAATGAAGGGACTTATAAAAGCTTTGCATTTGAACAAGGTATTAATGTTTTACAGTATCTACAAGCTCAGCTTATCTTAAGATAAGCTGGTAAGGTCTTGAAAGTCCTTTTATTATTGGCTTCGCTTCCATTATAAGCTGAGGTAATTTGATGGGAGGATTTGAGTATTTTAAAGCTCAGTTAAGCTTTGAGAGCTTAACTGAGTTTATAGCTAGCTTATTAGTGATTTTGAAAGCTTATTGAGCTTAATAGAACAGTAGAGAGCTTTTTAAACCATTATGCATTAAAATAAAAACATCAATTGAAATTTGAACATTAAGTAAACTAAAATTTTATTGATTATGAAAACTGAGTACAAGCTTGAAAAGGAAATTCTTTTAATTAAAAACAATATTAAAAGAGTTACAATAAGCTAAAATTCATAAGCTAAAAGCTACATGATCAGCTCTGACTACACCTTAAAATACATATAATATAATAAAATATCAAATATATAGTAAGAATGGTCTATAAGCAGAGTCAATGATACCGAGAAGTAGTATAGAGCTTTCCCGGGTCGTAAATCCCCAACGAGGCTGGAATGGTAAATCGATACGAAATGAATTGATGATTTGAATCGAGAAAACTAATGATTCTTGATTTTTAACTAGATAAACTACATAATTAAAGAAACTAAAATATATTCTTACGGGAAACAAGCAATGGAAATTGGGATCCTTAATAAAAATAGGGGAGCAGAAATAGTTATATGGTAAATCTAAAACTACGGGGGCATTGAACGAGGTAATGGGAATCCTAAGAAATCTACGGGGAACGTAATTAGGCTAAAAATGATTGACTAAAATAATTAAAATTAATTAACTAAATTAAATAGCAATTATAGACTATGGGAATTAAATTAGCAAGCCTAAAACTAAAAAAATTATAAATCATAAAGTCACTAAAAATTAATTTTAAAATTTTTATAAATCAAAAATATTCAAACTTAAAAGAAAATGTAAATAATTTTCAAAAAACGAGTTCGAAAACGAACAAAACGGTAAGAAACGAAAAAATCAGGGCTCGTAACGGGCCCGGAATTGACTTTTTAAGCAAAAATTGCCCCTACACCATAGTTTTATTAATTTTCTACAAACTATTTTGATTAAAGAAAATTTCTATAAAAAGAAAAATATTTTTTTTGTTAATTTTTGTATTTTTTATGATTTTTTTAATATTAAATTACTAATTAAAACAAGAAAATAAAAATAAAAGTCTAAAAAAATTCTAAAAAAAAAATCAGATTAATAAGAAAAAGTTAGCAAAACTAAAATGTTAAAATTGCCAAAAAGTTATGAAGCATTAAAAGTAATTAAACTAATTAAAATTAAACCTAATTTAATTAATTAAATTAAATAAAACTAACTAAAGCTAACTGTTGTTAAAACTAAAGGACTAACAGTGAAAGGACAAAAGGACAAACGGGGTAACAAGCTAACTAACCACAGGGACTAACAAAGGTAACTACAAAAGACAAAATTACACAATTGATCCCTGAGGTGGAGCCCGATGTGCAAACTGAGTCCAAAGGGCTTATTAGGCAAAAGTCAAAGAAGCAAAGTTGTTAAGGGGCTTATGGGGAACATTTTCTATAAAAGAGACAAGTGCTGAATCTAACTTAATAAGCCAGAAAAGTGAGCTTTTGGTTGACAGAATGCTAATAAGCTTAAAAAAGCTTATTGGCTTTTTCTTGGAGCTTAAGAGCTCAGATTAAGCTGAAAAGTGATTAAATTAACTTAACTAAGCTATGTCTACTTATATTAACTAAATGCAGCAAGAATAAGCCCTAAAATAAGCTGAACAAGAATAAGCTAACTTGATTAATTGTTATAAAATGCAGAAAAAGGGCTACTTTGCGCTAAAGAAGCTACCCTAGAGGGGGATTAATCTACAAATATTTTTGGGAAATTAAGGGTTACTAGGGGATTAATGAAACTTACAAAATAATCTGTGTTATTAATCTATTTTCAAGAACTAAAAGATGGCTTGAAAGAGTGTCTTTTTGCACCAGGGGAGGGCACCTGTGGCTTGAGGGGCTTATTTTGGGTTATGAAAATTAAGCCCAAAATAAACTTTTTCCAAAACCAATTCCCAAGTTTTAGAATGGTGGTAAATGAGGCTGATTCACAAATTTTGGGGACTAAGGGTCAATGAAAGATGCTGAATTTTACCCTCCAAAGTTAAGTTTTCAAAGATATTGCATGGCGCCAAACTTTGACTTATTTCTGGTCAAGTTTAAAAGGGACAAGAAAAAAAGTGGCTTTTAAAAGGGTCTCTTGTGACTTCAAAGAGCTTCAAAGAATGGTGCTTAGCGGTTAAGCAGATTAAGCCTCAAAGCTTAAATTTTTTTTTGTAAAACTTTGACGAAAGTCATGGTTTTTTAAACTTAGTTTTACACTCAAAACTTTTGGTTAGTTGGTCTATTCAAGCACATACACTCAGCAATAGGTGGCTGAGTCTCAGTGCTTTGGACCATATCACTCCCAAACTACCCATTTTAATGCTTTGCCAAACACCCCTTGTTAAGTCAAGTCATAAAACCTTTTTTGACTTGATTTTACTTTAAAAAACAATGTAGGTTATCTTAGTGACAGGCAGGTTATTAAAGAGGAGAGTCTAGCCACATTTTTTCAAGATTTAACATAAAATACAGATGAATTTAAAGCAAGAAACTCAAGTGTAACTTCGAACTTGCAATTTATCTTTATAAAAATAATACTACATTACATAACTAAAAAAAAAGTAAGTGAAAACTGGAATTACAATTTAATTAAAATTTAAAAATATAAGCATAGTTAAATACTAATTGTTGTTCGCTTGTGCTTTTTCAATTTATATAAGCTCGAGGGTTCATAGTTCTCTCCTTTGTGTTCTTGTGTGTGTGAAGCCTCAGCAACAAATCCTAGCCCTCAGATGAGAATTGTGCTTCTTTTAAGCTCAATCCCGCCATTGATATTTCTTGGGGAGAGGAGGATTGCCAACATGGCAAGTTTAAGAGTTAGTGGGTGTGGGTTTAGGTTGGGACTGGGTAAACGAGTGTGTGGGTAAAGGGGTAGGCTGGTATCTCGTGATGTTGAGGGTTTTGAGGTGGTGGCGGGAAAAACCTTGAGAAGACAAACAGTACTGTCTCTCAAGTTTAAAACTTTTAAAAAATGGCAAGAAGAACCCTTGCCCTTTTCTTCCTTTTTCATTTCTTTTTAAACTCTTTTATTTTGTTTTTAAGTTTCAAAGATAGCACAAATGGCCCCTCTGTTTTTTAGTTAAAGAGTTAAAAGAGGTTTTGAAAAATGGCAGCTTTGGCCCTTTTGGTTTTTAAAGGGAATAAAGGTTTGGTTAATTGCAAAATCAGTCCCTTATATTTTTAAAACACTTTTCTTTTTACAAACATTTTTAAACTTGACAATTTTAGTCCCTAGGGTTTATAAAAAGAGGGTATTGGGCCAGTAATGGGCTTGGGTTATGTATTGGGCCCAACTGGGTTTGTTTGGGCCCAAATTATGTTTGTGGGCCTTGTATTGGCCCAATTGAGGTGGTCTGGGGCCCAATAGGGTTTAGGCCTTCTTGTTATTGGGCTTTTTTAGGCCAATAAGGTTTGGGTGGGTCTTTGTCGTGTACAATGGCTGAGATTGGTTTGTTCAAGGGCTAGGATTGGGCCTTCAAAGTCTTCATAGTCTTGTCAATTTCCAAAATGGGTGTTTTCATTGATTGAGGGCCCATTTGGTCTTCAGTCTTCAATATTATACTTTGGGCTTTCGGCTCCATCCAGATGGTTGAGATTGCATCCAATAGTATTCTTCAATTACGGTCGGTTTTGACTGTTATTTGTTGAGTTGACTTTGACTTTGCACCTTTTCTGTCTTTGGCTTTGATTTGGGCTTTGTCTTCACTGCTTTTCCATTCCGTGTCTGGTTTTGTCGTTTTAGCTTTGTTTTTTAGTCCTTTTTTGGTTATCCTTTTCCTGCCACAATCAAGAGTAAAACAAACTATCTTTGGCAGTTTTTGTTGTTTTTGGTCATTAAAGTCCGTTTTTAATGGAAAAAGGTATGTGTTTTAAGCACATACCATAAATCCCCCATTCTACGACATTGCCGTGTCCCCACGCAATGCTAAGAAGTAAGAATCTTACGAAAATAAGGATCTTGACCCCCTCTGTACTAATACTTTGAAAAGTAGCAAAGTGTTTGTCAAAAGAAAGAATCAATAGCTTCGACATATCCGATTAACTCATTATTTGTATATGTACATTTGACTACTCTAATTTTTGTGGATTTTATTTTGAATGGTTTGTCTTTCTTATTAACTCGACATGGGATCATAGTGTAGAGAGTCCATAAAATAATCTGAGGAATGTCCTGACGGAAAATTCATCGTCCCCGATTTTTCACTAATCCTAAAGCCAAGGCAATTAAACGAAGATCATTGTCGATTAAAGTTAGGTGTAAAGCCCTATACTTATGACTTGTGAACTTTTGAACTCCGACATGGATAATTGTTACGTTGTGTGTGGCTCCGATTTAACTCAACATAGATCATCTTATTGCTATAGTTCTCAAAATGAATCGTGACCTCAAATCAACAATTTATTAAGGTCTTTGCAACTTGATTTTATAGAACTTCAAAATTAGTTTTTTTATTTAATTTATTTTTTTTTTATTTTTTTTTTTTTTTTAGAACTAGATTGCAGTTGCTAGTTTGAACACTACCCAGGCCTCGCTCCTAGTAGGATACACAATACAAACGTCGGTGTTTTAGTTTGAAAACCCCACCCGTTGTAGCGTAGTGGGAAATCACATAACACCTTCTTCTAATGTGGCTAAGGATAGTGTCTTAGTTTGAACCTCACTAGACCTGTTCTTCCAAGTGAGATATCACGACCCACCAGTCTTAGAAGCCAAAGATGTCTAGTTGAACCCCCACCCCCCGTGGTTAGGCGGAGTGGGATATCACGACACATCTATTCTTGCTCCATATAATCAAAATGTATGCTTTATTGGCATTAATCTTTTCAAACTTTTGCTTTTGAAGAATCAGTCACAAATTGAAGTTTGTTCTGAAAACATCGATTGACTTAGCTGAATTACATCGAAAACGTATGGATTCGGCGATTAGAAGATTATGGGGAGAAAAAATACACAAGTTATTCATATAAGTTTTTGACGAATCTTGCTTGACACATATACTTATATTTAACTCTATCATTTCTCGTTCTTCACTTAAGAATTCAAAAGCATAGAATTCGTGAAGCTTTGCCTAAAAGAACTTGTAGGGCTCAACACGCCCGATCGAGTCAAAAATTTATTCTTACTCTACCCATTAAGAAAGTCAAAACTGTGACAAAACACTTATTCTATTTTTGAAATTTTTAAATTTTTTTTTCATTTTTTTGGTATTTTTGCAAAAATTTGGTGGTAAAACGGGATTATGTGATAACAACGATGCAGGCCCAAAATCAAAATCGAGATCCCCCCCCCATACTACGAACTAAACATCGTTACTCGATGTTTAAAGGGGTACCTACGTAAATCTAAGCCGTTTATGAAGTGTGCCAAAAGATAAACGTTATTTGATTAGATTTGGATACTGAATTCCCAAAAATGAAAGCTGGGATGTGAAGTCGAGTTAAAAATGACAAGAATCGAGAGCCTTCACAATCCGGGAATACCTGGACATACAAAGCACACAGACACGGTAATGGAAAATTATAAACCTTCTCACACATAAACACTTAATTTTATTACTTACTACGGATAAGCATGGGGGTGCCTCCACGAATGCGCCTTGTTTTTTGTTAAACCGAGTCACAAGGAATCGAACTCGACCCCGAATTCATTGGTCCATGGGGAAGCAAGTGGAAGATAAAATCATCATCGGACTTTCATTCAAGAGGTTTTGAAAAACATTGAATTTCATGAAAGTTCCACTCCGATGAGATACATCCGGCATAGAAGAATGATAAATGGAAATGCCGGGGTCAAAAATGGTATCTTCATTCCCGGTGGAGAGAAGATATGGTGGAGTAACGGGATACGTGAGAAAAGCAAGAAAGATCCATACAACATAAGTGAAGAGAGAAGATTGTCATCTCAAGTGGTGCATTCACATAGGTTGTTAGGACAATTCTTACGAATCACCGAGGTCATAGAAGGTCAAATCTCCCGGATCGGATAAATTTTAAATTGAAATCATTCAAGTTCCAGGGAGAGGTATGATTGTTATGAGTGAGTTCATCGGCGAACTCCTCATGATTAAGGTCACTCCTATCGGCAGGAGGAAATGATCATTTGAAGATCAAGTTAAAACGATCATATTGAGAAAAATCAACATGAGTAGTGGTACTGCCACTACTCCTCTCTTTAAAATGATCGTTATCAATGTAGAAAGCTTTATATCGGAAGTGATAAACTCAGTAATGAGTGAGTGGGACATGCCACTACTAATCTTTCTAGAGTAAGCGGAAAGTGTCTGATTCGGGTATAGAATTATCAAAGGTGTTAGTCTCCTCCAAGAAAAGATTAGGAAATGTGGAGGTAGACTTGATCACAAATTCGGAAGATGGAGTAGGATGATCTCTTAATGAATCGATCTTAGCAATAAGAACATTGACATTCAACAATTTTTCACGAAGGATATCGTCTTTGATTGTTAAAAGAATGTCCTCATCAATCCTTCTAACTTCCGGATTAACAATCTCCACCACCTCTAAGCTTACGATCTCAACATCGGGAGGTGATGCTTCGACATACTCGATATCCTCACCGTAGGTAGAATCGTCATCACTCGAAGAATTATCATCGTTGGAATTGACAACAATCTCAGAGTGTTCATTGAGAGCATTTAGAGAGGTGGTATTGTTACAAAGAGGCACATCACACATTTTGTCGGGAATACCTTTGGACTCACTTGGGATTTGGACAAGGTCCTCAACACTAGACTTTATGAATTCGTCCGATTCCGTTTCCGGAATAGTGTCAAGATGCTCGTCCCCCATACTTAGAGAGTTATTGGGCTCCTCGATTGGTAAAACGGGTGTGATTGCAATGGTGTTGTCTTCGTCATCATCGTAGCAAATGGGAATCTTCCAAGATCGATCTTTAGCCGCTTGTTCTTCCGCGATTCGCTTTTCTTCTTCCTTCTTTTTTATGACTTGATCAACCAAATCACGTAAGGTTGTCATCTGTTCCATAAGCTTATTTTGAGAATTGAGAAGCTCATTTTGGGAAGTGAAGATTGGATGATTGACGGTATATTGCGGGGGTTGAAATTGGTCAAAACCAAAAGAATTTGAATCATAGCAAGAACTTTGCTCATGATAATAGTCTTCATTCATTGGTTGACATTGGAAGGTTTCATGAGGACCCCCGCAATTTTCACAACAAAGATATTGTTGTGGAAAACTCGGTGAAGTTTGTGGAAAATAATCAAAGTTTTGATTGAAACATGGGTCCTGATTGTAGACAAACGGGACTTGAGGTGGACAATCGTACGTAATGAGAGTCGTTCCCACATAATTCACGAGAGTATGGTACGCATTGTGGTTGTGGAGGATGGTTTGCAACACTTGGAGAATCGTTAGACGAGTACGGAGTTGAAACATTGATTGGTGTTCCATTTCCAACCTTACAAAAAAAAACAAACTCCATTGTATTTATTACAACCACATCTTTGGCATGTGCCAAGAAGACATTGTTGTTGCAAACTTTGCAAGTTTTGTAGGGGCTCATCAATGGTTTGATTTTTGCATGGTTCCGAATTAGAGGTAATCGGAACTTTTGGAGGGCAATTATAACCGTAATGAGCACCTTTACCACTATAGACTTACATGTGCATTGTCTGACAAAAGATTCATCTAACGAATCACCGCACTCGTGGACAACAATGGTCATTGTGTGGGGGGACTTGGTGAGGAATTTTCACTGGGTCTGATTAGCATACGTTTGGCTCTAGAGGGAGCATTAACACGTTGGTATTGTGTCGGATGACTCGGGAAGTTGTCTTGGGAAGTCTTTGAAAAATTTCATGTTCCACGCAGTTTTGTTTGGCAATAACCTTCCATAAATTACTTTCGTAAAAGAGACATCCTTGACAATTTCGGACCATCAAATCGGGGTTCCACACTTTGCCACCTTGCACAATTTCGAGGGGGTTTAGGAACAAAGAATCTTGTCTCAAGACTCCCTTTCAAACAACCACAGTTTGAAGTGTACAACAATTCCACAAGAACGAGCATTCTTTAATCGCGTAAGTTGATTAAAACGATAATCGAATGACGTCATAAGAATTAAAATTGAATATGGATAGAAAAAGATTAATTGATACGAAGAAAAAGAAGATTATTTTTGGTTTTCCATCAATTCACAATTTATTTTAACGGACAAAATGATAAGACAACTTAAGCCTGATAATCTACTTACTTCACGGTAGCTCTCAAAAAGATAAACGCACAGGTGAGCGGAGGAGTAGGAATAGCGCGAAGCTTATTTCTCCTTTCGGGTCGTAGTTCCTAGGAACAACCCTCCTTATACCCACTTTATAGTTTGTTTAAGTTTTCAAGGTGAGCGTCGGTTTAAGAGACACAAAAAGCAAGTTTTAAATCTTTTGTTCGAATTGGGAACCAAAAGTTCACCGGAAATTTTTTGATAATACTCAGTTGACGAATATTTATTTTGGTATTTTACTCAAGTTGTGAATTTTATTCTTTTTATTATGGACAATGTTGTTTTTATATTTTTGATTTTTTTTTTTTCTTTTTTTTGGATTTTTAAATGATAAATTAGGTCTAAAAAGAAAGGAAAAAAATATTTTGTACTTTTTTTTTTTTTTTTTTTTATATTTTTATAATAAAAGAAAATATTCACAACTTCAAAAACAATTGGTCAAACGTAACGATAAACGTTTGCACAGCCTCCCCGGCAGCGGCGCCAAAAATTGATCAGCTCTGACTACACCTTAAAATATATAATATAATGAAATATCAAATATATTAGTAGAATGGTCGTATAAGCAGAGTCCAAATGATACCGAGAACAGTAGTATAGAGCTTTCCCGGGTCGTAAATCCCCCAGAGGTGGAATGGTAAATCGATACGAATGAATTGATGATTTGAATTGAGAAACAATGATTTTGATTTTTAACTAGATAAACTAAAATTAATTAAAGAAAACTAAAATTATTCGACGGGAAACAGCAATGGAAATTGGGAACTTAATTAAAATACGGGGGAGCAGGAAATAGTTTATATGGATAAATACCTAAACTTACGGGCGAGCATAAAAAAAAAACATAAAGAAAAAAAATAACAGGAAAGTGGTAATGGAAACCTAAAATCTACGGCGGAACATAATTAGGCTAAAAAATGATTGGACTAAAATAATTAAAATTAATTAACTAAATTAAATATGCAATTATAGACTATCGGGAATTAAATAGCAAGCCTAAAACTAAAAAAATTATAAAAATAAAGACCTAAAATTAATTTTAAAATTTAAATAAATTAAAAATAGTCTAACTTAAAAGAAAGTAAAAAATTTTCAAAAACGGAGTCGAAAACGAACAAAACGGTAAGAAACGAAAAAATCGGGCTCGTAAACGGGCCCGGAACTGAATTTTAAGCAAAATTGCCCTACACAAGTTTTATTAATTTTCCTACAAAACTATTGATTAAAGAAAATTTTCTAAAAAAGAAAAATAATTTTTTGTTAATTTTGGGGGGGGGGGGGTAGATGATTTTTTATAATATTTAATACTAATTAATACAAGAAAATTAAAAAATAAAAGTCTAAAATTCTAAAAAAATCAGATTATATAAAGAAAAGTTAGCAAAACTAAAAATGTAAAATGGCCAAAGTTACTGTTAGCAATTAAAAGTAATTTAAACACTGATTTAAATTAAACCTAAATTTTAATTAATTAAATTAAAATAAAATAAACTAAAGCTAATGTTGTATAAAACTAAAAGGACTAACTGTGAATGGACAAAAGGTACAAAGGGGTAACAGGCTAAATAACCTCAGGACTAACAAAAGGTATCTATAAAAGACAAAATTAACCAATTGATACCCTGAGGGGGGCCGCGGGGGGGGGGGGGGGGGGGGGGGGGGGGGGGGGGGGGTGGGGGGGGGGGGGTGGAGACCCGATGTGCAAACTGAGTCAAAGTGGCTTATTAGGCAATAGTTAAAGATGCAAAGTTGTAAAGGGGCTTATGGGGAACATTTTCTATAAAAGAGACAAGTGCTGAATCTAACTTAATAAGCCAGAAAAGTGAGCTTTTGGTTGACAGAATGCTAATAAGCTTAAAAGCTTATGGCTTTTTCTTGGAGCTTAAGAGTCAGATTAAGCTGAAACGTGGATTAAATTCAACTTAACTTAAGCTATGGCTATTATATATTTAACTAAATGACAGACAAGATAAGCCCTAAAATAAGCTGAACACAGAATAAGGGCTAACTTGACTTAATTGTAAAAAAGCAGGAAAAAGGGCTACTTTGCAGCTTAAATAAGCTCCCTAGAGGGGGGAAATAAGTACAAATATTTTGGGGAAATTAAGGGTCTACTTAGGGGCTTAATGAAACTTACAAAATAATCTAGTGGCTTATAATCTATTTTCAAAGAAAAAGATGGCTGAAAGAGTGCTTTTTGCACCAGGGGAGGGCACCAGTGGCTAGGGGCTTTTTGAGCTTATGAAAAATAAGCCCAAAAATAACTTTTTCCCAAAACCAATCCCCAACAGATTTAGAATGGTGGTAAATGAGGCTGTTTCCAAAAGTTTTAGGGACTAAGGGTCAATGAAAGCTGCTGAATTTTACCCTCCAAAGTTAAGGTTTTCAAAGAAATTGCATGGGCCAAACTTTGACTTATTCTGGTCAAGTTCAAAGGGACAGAAAAAGTGGCTTTTAAAAGGGTCTCTTGTGACTTCAAAGAGCTCAAAGATGGTGCTTAAGCTGTCTAAGCAGCTTAAGCCTCAAAGCTTAATTTTTTTTTTGGTAAAACTTTGACAGAAAGTCAAAGGCTTTTTAAAACTTAGTTTTACACTAAAACTTTTGATTAAGTGGTCTATCTCATGGGCCACATACACTCAGCCAAAGGTGACTGAGTGCTTGTGACCCATAACACTCCAAACTGACCCATTTTTGAAAGCTTTGCCAAACACCCTTTAAGTAAGTCAAAAAAAACCTTTTTTGACTTGAAATTTCTTACTTAAAAAACATACTATGTAGTTATCCTTAGTGACAGCAGGTTATTAAAGAGGAGAGTTAGCACAATTTTCAAGATTTAAACAATAAAGTTACAAGATGAATTTTAAAGCAAGTAACTACAAGTGTAAACTTCGTAACTCTGCATTAATCTTTATAAAAATAATACATAGACATTTAAAAAAGTAAGCTGAAAACTGGAATTACAATTTAATTAAAATTTAAATAAAAAAATAAGTATGTTAAAAACTAATGTGTTGTTCGGCTTGTGCTTTTTTCAATTTATATAAGCTCGAGGTTTTCATAGCTTCTCTCCTTTGTGTTTCTTGTGTGTGTGAAGCCTCAGCAACAAATCCTAGCCCTCAGATGAGAATTGTGCTTCTTTAAAGCTCAATCCCGCCATTGATATTTCTTGGGGAGAGGAGGATTGCCAACATGGCATGTTTAAAGGTTAGTGGGTTGTGGGTTAGGTTGGGACTGGGTAAACGCGAGTGTTGGTAAAGGAATGGAGTGGTTCTCGTGATGTGAGGGTTTTGAGGTTGGTGGCGGGAAACTTTTGAGAAGACAAACAGTAGGTCTCTCATCTTTAAAACTTTTAAAAATGGCAAGGAAGAACCTTGTCCCTTTTCTTCCTTTTTCGTTTTTCTTTTTAAACTCTTTTTATTTTGTTTTTTAAGTTTCAAAGAATTGCTCAAATGGCCCCTCTGTTCTTTTAGTTAAAGTGTTAAAAGTGGTTTTTGAAAAATGGCAGCCTTAGGCCCATTTGTTTTTAAAGGAATAAAGGTTTGGTTAATTGCAAATTCTGTCCATTATATTTTTAAAACTCTTTTCTTTTTACAAACATTTTTAAACTTGACAATTTTAGTCCCTAGGGTTTATAAAAAGAGGGTATTGGGCCAGTAATGGGCTTGGGTTATGTATTGGGCCCAACTGTTTGTTTTGGGCCCAATACATAACCCAAGCCCATTACTGGCCCACATACCCTCTTTTTATAAACCTAGGGACTAAATTGTCATGTTTAAAAAAGTTTGTAAAAAAGAAAAAGTGTTTTTAAAATATAAGGGACTGATTTTGAAAATTAACCAAACTTTATTCCCTTTAAAAAACCAAAGGCGCCAAAAGCTGCCATTTTTCAAAACTCTTTTAATCTTTAACTAAAAAAAACAGAGGGGCAACTTTTGTGCTAATTTTGAAACTTAAAAACAAAATAAAAGAGTTTAAAAAGAATGAAAAGGAAATGAGAAAAGAGGCAAAGGGTTCTTCGTTGCATTTTTTAAAGTTTTAAAGTTGAGAGACAGTAATGTTTGTCTTCTCAAAGTTTTTCAAGCCACACATCAAAACCTCACCCTCACGAGATTCCACTTCATTACCTTTACCCACACATCGTTTACCCGAGAGTCTACCAACCTTAACCCGAACCCACTAACCTTTAAACATGCCATGTTGGCAATCCTCCTCTCCCCAAGAAATATCAATGGCGGGATTGAGCTTAAAAGAAGCACAATTCTCATCTGAGGGCTAGGATTTGTTGCTGAGGCTTCACACACACAAGAAACACAAAGGAGAGAAGCTATGAAAACCTCGAGCTTATATAAATTGAAAAAAGCACAAGCCGAACAACACATTAGTTTTTAACTAGCTTATTTTTATTTAAATTTTAATTAAATTGTAATTCCAGTTTTCAGCTTACTTTTTTTAATGTAATGTTATTATTTTTATAAAGATTAATGCAAGTTCGAAGTTACACTTGAGTTCTTGCTTTTAAAATTCATTTCTTGTAACTTTATTGATAAATCTTGAAGATTTGTTGCTTACTCTCTCTTCTAATAACCTGCTGTCTCTAAGATAAACCTACATTGTTGTTTTTAAGTAAAATCAAGTCAAAAAGGTTTTTTGACTTACTTAAAAGGGGGTGTTTGGCAAAGCTTTTTTTTAAAATGGCGTCAGATTGGGTAAGTGTTATGGGTCACAAGCACTAAGCACTTTGCTGAGTGCTATGTGCTTGATTTGACCAACTTAATCAAAAGTTTTAGTGTAAAACTAAGTTTTAAAAAGCCTTTGACTTTCTGTCAAAGTTTTACCAAAAAAAAATTAAGCTTTGAGGCTTAAGCTGCTTAGACAGCTTAAGCACCATCTTTGAGCTCTTTGAAGTCACAAGAGACCCTTTTAAAAGCCACTTTTTCTGTCCCTTTGAACTTGACCAGAATAAGTCAAAGTTTGGCCCATGCAATTTCTTTGAAAACCTTAACTTTGGGAGGGTGAGTAAAATTCAGCAGCTTTCATGGACCCTTAGTCTTATATTTTTGGAAACAGCCTCATTTACCACCATTCTAAATCTGTTGGGGATTGGTTTTGGGAATAAAAAGTTATTTTTGGGCTTATTTTCATAAGCCCAAAATAAGCCCCTCAGCCACTGGTGCTCCCCTGGTGCAAAAAGCACTCTTTCAGCCATCTTTTTCTTTGAAAATAGATTAATAAGCACTAGATTATTTTGTAGTTTCATTAAGCCCCTAGGTAGACCTTTATTTCCCCAAAATATTGTAGCTTAATTCCCCCTCTAGGGTAGCTTATTTAGGCTGCAAAGTAGCCCTTTTTCTGCTTTTTTACAATTAAGTCAAGTTAGCTTATTCTTGTTTCAGCTTATTTTAGGGCTTATTCTTGCTGCCTTTAGTTAATATTAATAGCATTAGCTTAGTTAAGTTTAATTTAATCACTTTTCAGGCTTAATTGACTCTTAAGCTTCCAAGAAAAGAGCAAATTAGCTTTTTAAAGCTTATTTGCATTCTGTCAACCAAAAAGCTCACTTTTTCTGGCTTATTAAAGTTAGATCAGCAACTTGTTCTCTTTTATAGAAAATGTTCATAAAGGCCTTAACAAACTTTGCTTCTTGACCTTTTGCCCTCATATGCCTTTGGACTCAGTTTGCACATCGGGCTCCACTCAGGGAATCAATTGTGTCAATTTTGTTTGTTATAAGTTACCTTTGTTAGTGCCTGTGGTTAGTTAGCCTGTTACCGTTTGGTCTTTTGTCACTTTCTCTGTTAAGTCCTTTATGTTTTAACAACAGTTAGGCTTTAGTTAGTTGTATTTAATTTAATTAATTTAAATTAGGTTTAATTTAATCAGTTTAATTACTGTTAATTGCTTACAGTAACTTTGGGATTTTTACATTTTTAGATTTTGCTAATTTCATCTTTATTAATTCAGATGTTTTTTGATTTTTAGATTTTATTTTTTATTTTCTTTGTTATAATTAGTATTTAATATTGAAAAAAATCATAAAAATACAAAATTAACAAAAAAAAATTATTTTCTTTTTTAGAAAATTTCTTTAATCAAATAGTTTTGTAGGAAAATTTTTAAAACTTGTGTGGGCATTTTTGCTTAAATTCAGTTCGGGCCCGTTTTACGAGCCGGATTTTTAGTTTCTTACCGTTTGTTCGTTTTCGACTCGTTTTGAAAATTTTTACATTTTCTTTTAAGTTAGAATATTTAGATTTATTAAATTTTTAAATTAATTTTAGGATTTTTTTTTATAAATTTTTTTAGTTTTAGGCTTGCGATTTAATTCCCGATGTCTATAATTTTGCATATTTAATTTAGTTTAATTAATTTTATATTATTTTTGTCTATCATTTTTAGCCTATATTATGTATCCCCGTAGATTTTCTAGGATTCCATTACCAATTGTCTCATGCTCCCGTAGTTTAGGTATTATCCATATAACTATTTCTGTACCGTAATTTGTTTAATTAAGGTTCCAATTTCAATTGCTTGTTTCCCGTAGAATAATTTTAGTTTTCTTTAATTAATTTTAGTTTATCTAAGTTAAAAATCAAAATCATTTGTTGCTAGATTTCAATATCATCAACTTCATTCGTATGCTTTACCATTCCAGCCTCGGTTGGGATTTACGACCCGGGAACTGCTCTATACTACTTCTCGGTATCATTGACTTGGCTTTATAGACCTTTTACTTATATATTTGATATTTTTATTATATTATTTGTATTTTAAGGTGTGTTCAGTGATGATCAATTTTTGGCGCCGATGCCGGGGAGGGATTTTGGTGTGCAAACGGTTTATCGTTACGTTTGACCAATTGTTTTTGAATGTGTGAATAATTTTCTTTTATTTTAAAAATATAAAATAAAAAAAATAAAAGTACAAAATATTTTTCAATTTCTTTTTTAGTCTCATTAATCATTTAAAAATCCAAAAAAAACAAAAATAAAAAAAAATCAAAAATATAAAAAATACATTGTCCATATAAAAAAAGTATAAAATTCACAACTTGGTAAAATTACCAAAATATAATATTCTCAACTGTTTGGTATTTATCATAATAAGTTCAGGTGAACTTGTGAGTTCCCAATTCGAACAAATGATTTAAAAACTTGCTTTTGTGTCTTTAGACGTACGGCTCACTTTGAAAAATTAAAACAAACTTTAAGTGGGTATAGGCGGGTTGTTCATAGGAACTACAGATCCAGAAAGGAGAAATAATGCCTTAGCGCTATTCCTTACTCCTAGCCGCTCACCTGTGCGTTTATCTTTTGAGGAGCTACCGTGAAGTAAGTAGATTATCAGGCTTAGTTGTCTTATCCATTTTGTCGTTTAAATAAATTGTGAAATTGATGGGAAACCCAAAAAGATCTTCTTTTTCTTGTGTATCAATACAATTCTTTTCTTATCCATATTCATGTTCTAATCTTAGACGTTCATTCGATTATCGTTTGAAATCAATTTCACCCGCGATTAAAGAATGCTCGTTTGTGGAAGTTTGTACACTTCATACATGTGGTTGTTTGAAAGGGAGTCTTGAAGGACAAGATTTGTTCCTAAAACCCCCTCGAATTTGTGCAAGGTGGTTGCAAAGTGTGGAACCCCGATTGATGGTCCATATTGTCTAGGTAAGTGCTCTTTTACGAAAGGTATTTATGGAAGGATTTGCTTAAAATGCGTGGAAAATGAATTTTTCAAAGACATTTCCATGGACCACTTCGAGTCATCCCCGACGACAATACCCAAATGTTGTTATTGCTCCACGGAGCCAATCGTTGCTAATCAGGACCCAGTTGAAAATTCCTCACCAAGTCCTCCACACATTGACCATTGTTGTCACGAGTGCGGTGATTCGTTAGATGGAATCTTTTGTCAACAATGCACATGTAAGTCTTGTGGGAAAGGTGCTCATTACGGTTATAATTGCCCTCCAAAAGTTCCGATTACCTCTAATTCGGAACCATGCAAAAATCAAACCATTGATGAGCCCCTACAAAACTTGCAAAGTTTGCAACAACAATGTCTTCTTGGCACATGCCAAAGATGTGGTTGTAATAAATACAATGGAGTTTGTTTTTTTTGTAAGGTTGGAAATGGAACACCAATCAATGTTTCAACTCCGTACTCGTCTAACGATTCTCCAAGTGTTGCAAACCATCCTCCACAACCACAATGCGTACCTTATCTCCGTGGAATATGTGGGAACGACTCTCATTACAGTTAGTTTGTCCACCTCAGTCCCATTGTCTACAATCAGGACCCATGTTTCAATCATACTTTGATTATTTCTCCCACAAACTTCGCCGAGTTTTTCCATAAGAAATTAATCTTTGTTGTGAAAATTGCGGGGGGTCCTCATGAAAACCTTCAATGTCAAACCAATGAATGAAGATATTATCATAAGCAAATTTTTTGCTATGATTCAAATTCTTTGATTTTGACAAATTCATCCCCCACAATTATACCGTCACATCATCCAATCTTCATTCCCAAATTGAGCTTCTCACTTCTCAAATTAAGCTTATGGACAACAGATGACAACCTTCACAGACGATTTGGTTGCTCTAGTCATACAAAAGAAGGAAGAAGAAATGCGAATCCGCGGGAAGAACAAGCGGCCTTCTAAAGATCGATCTTGGAAGATTCACCATTTGCTACGATGATGAGAAGACAACACCATTGCAATCACACCCGTTTTACTCAATAGAGGAGCCAATAAATCTCTAAGTATGGGGTCGGTGCATCTTGACACTATTCGGAAAGGAATTGGACGAATTTCATAAAGTTCTAGTGTTGAGGACTTGTCCAAAACCCTAGTGAGTCCAAAGTGTATTCCCGACCAAAATGTAGTGGATGTGCCTCTTTGTACAATACCACCTCTTAAATTCTCTCAAATGAAACACTCTGAGATTGTTGTCAATTTCCAACGATTGATAATTCTATCGAGTAGAATGTCGATTCTACTACATGGTGAGGTTATAGAGTATGTCGATGCATCACCTCCCGATGTTGAGATCGTCAGCTTAGAGGTGGTGGAGATTGTTAATCCGGAAGTTAGAAGGATTGATGAGGACATTCTTTTAACAATCAAAGACGATATCCTTCGTGAAAAATTGTTGAATGTCAATGTTCTTATTGCTAAGATCGATTCCATTTAAGAGATCATCTACTCCATCTCCGAATTGGTGATCAAGTCTACCTCCACTTTTCCTAATCTTTTCTTTGAGGAGACTAATCCCTTGAATAATTCTATTCCCGAATCTGAAAACTTTCGCTTTAATCTAGAAGAGATTAGTTGTGGGCGTCCCACTACTCATTCTGAGTTATCTTTTCCTGAATTATAAAGCTTTCTACTTTGTTATCGATCATTTTAAAGAGAGGTTAAGTAGTGGCAGCAGTACCACTACTCATGTTAATTTTTCTTCAATATGATTCGTTTATCTTTTGATCTTTCAAAGATCAGTTGCCTCCTGCGGTAGGAGTGACTTTATTATGAGGAGTTCGCCGGTATGAACTCACTCACATCATACCTCGCCCGGCCCAAAACAAAACTTAAATGTTTCAATTTAACAATTGAGTCCGATCCGGGGAGTTTTGACTTCTATTGACCTCGGGATTCGTAGAATGTGTTCTCCAACTAATGTGAATGCACACTGAGGTATTGACCAATCTTCTCTCTTCACTTATGTTGTATGGATTTTTCTTGCTTTTCTCACGTATCCCGTTGTCCCTCCATATCTTCTCTCCACCGGGAATGAAGATACCATTTTTGACCCCGGCATTTCCATTTATCATTCTTCTATGCCGATGTTTCTCATCGGAGTGGAACTTCATGTAATTCATTATGTTTTTCAAAACCTCTTGAATGAAAGTCGAATGATGTTTTGATCTTCCACTTGCTTCCCCATGGACCAATGAATTCGGGGTCGAGTCGAGCTTGTGACTCGGTTAACAAAAACAAGGCGCTTCGTGGGAGGCACCCCATGCTTATCCGTAGTATGTAATAAATAAGTGTTTTTGTGTGAGAAGGTTTATATTTTCCATTACCCGTGTTCTGTGTGCTTTGTATGTCCAGGTATTCCCGGATTGTGAAGGCTCTCGATTTCTTTTTTTTGTTTTTTTTTTTTTTGTTGTCATTTTTACTCGAGTTCACTTCTCAGCTTCTTTTTTTGGGAATTCAGTTTTCCAAAATCTAATCAACTAACGTTTATCTTTTGGCACTCTTCATAAACGCTAGATTTACGTAGGTACCCTTGAAACATCGAGGACGATGTTTAGTTCTAGTATGGGGGGGGAATCTTCGATTTGATTTTTGCCTGCAGTCGTTGTTATCACATAATCCCGTTTTACCACCAAATTTTTGCAAAAATACCAAAAAAATGAAAAAAAATTTAAAAATTTCAAAAATAGAATAAGTGTTTTGTCACAGTTTTGACTTTCTTAATGGGTAGAGTAAGAATAAATTTTTGACTCGATCGGGCGTGTTGAGCCCTAGCTAGTTCTTTTAGGCCAAAGCTTTCACGAATTGCTTTGAATTCTTAAGTGAAGAACGAGAAATGATAGAGTTAAATATAAGTTTATGTGTCAAGCAAGTTTCGTCTAAAAACTTATATGAATAACTTGTGTTCTTGAATGTCCTCAAAATGTTCTTTAAGTGTTTTGAAAAATGGAATGACCTCGGTGAGATAACATGCCTTGGTTTGTTCAAAACTCATTTCCCCTTCAGTGAGCCCCGTTGGTGTGATTCTCTTGTTATAAGTTTTTTCAAAGTCCGAAAAGAGTTGTATTAGTGCAAAAATGTTAATTTTTACTTGACTCTTTGTTGGAAGCACCCTTGGGATAAGCGTTGAGGTGTATTTGGAGGATACACCGTCAATGCTTTGATTGGCCTTGAGGTTGTGGCCTACATTTTGAGAGCCTCGGCTTTTATTTTGATGAGATCTTGAGACCAAAATATTTGCTCAAGATTCAATTGTTTTTGTGGTGTGAAAATCGCTAAATAGTTCTCTTTTGAGTAATCAGGTGGTGTGATCTTAACTTTCTTTTGCACACACTCTGGGGTTTTCATTTTGTCATTCATTTTCTTCCTAGTGATTTCAGCTATCTCTAGGGTATCCTCTTAATTGTGCACTATGGCCGGGACATGATTGGTTTTGATAATTTCATGACCATTATATAAGGCAGGCTGAGCTTGCTTTGCATGGGTGAGGCATAAAGGGTTCTTGTAACCAATAGCTACCTTGTTCAGCTCATCATAATTGGGATTTGGTTTACACAACATGTGAACTGTTTGAAGAGACTGGCCTTGTTTGTATAATTTATCCTCAACCTTTTCTTTTAAAGCTTTTATGTCCAAAAATTCTTTAAGGTACTTGTTTTCTTTCTGTTTAAAATGCTTTTTCAAAGACGTAACTTCTTCTACCCTTGACTTGTTATGGTTGATGGTAGAAGCAAATTGAAATTTTACAGAATGAAGTTCCTTTTTCAAATTTTCTTCCTTAATATTGCGGTCAGTGATAACTATTCTTAATTGTTCATCAATCTTTTGTTCTATTTCCGTTAATTCAAACCTGGCCCGTCTTTCATATAGTTCAACTTATTCCTTATATGTTGCAAGTTCAACAGTTAGTGAATTATCAACTACTGTGTTCTGTGTTGTTTTAGAGACAGATTGGGCATGAGGTTCATACATATCATTATATATCATCATGTATGCATCATTTGGAACAGAAGATACATTACTTTGTATAACTAGCACTGCGTTGTCCTTTACATATACTGATCATACGGAATCATATTACTATCACTCGTATAATCGGCATGTGAGTCAACAACGTAGTTTGGTTGTACATCGTCATGCATCTCGTGTTCTTCATGATGTTCACAAACAGCATCCTGATATTGATCATGGTCGTGTACCTCAGATAGAATGTCCGAATCATACGACGGACCGACTTCATCATAAACAGGATCTGCAGATGATAGATTAGCCATGAACATAGTTTGTGCCGTGGGAGCCTCATCAACATCAGAATCAAAAGCATCACAGTCATCAGCTTGAAACACATTATCCACATTGAGTGCTAAATCCTGAACAGGTTGCTCATCAACATCTTCATCAACAGCGTTGTCATGTCCACCTGCAAGAAATAGTAACTGTTCTTCATCCAATGCCACCCCATTCTCCTGAGCTTGCATCAGTAACATCTTGTCTTTGAAGTATTCAGAGTTCTGTGGTCGCTTGGGCTGAGTGCAGTTCCTTGCTATGTGGCCTATACCATTGCAGTTGTAGCACTTAACCTGCCTTGCTTGACCTGGATTAGCATTCCCGACTCTGTTCTAAGCTCCCCCATAACCAGTTGTGCCTGCACCCCGTGCATTGTTACCCTGTCCTCTATTCTGTCGACCCTAAACATTCTGAACCACAACCCTGCCATCTTGAACTGTGGCTTGGTTCCTAGGATTTGATGAAGTTCTGAGTTGATTGTTTGTTTGAGGAAGGTATGTTTTGTATGATTGGGTGAGAAGGGCAAGTGTGTTGGTTAAATTCTCAATTAAGTTGTCCGTTGGAGAGAGTCCCGAATCAAGTTGAGAGTTGTTAGCAAAGTGTGGTGGAACATATGTGGATGATGGATTTGTGGATGATTGTGAATTGTACTGCTGAGGTGCAACATTGGACATTAGGCGGTAGGTCTACTAGGTGTTTAGTGATATCATTCTCCAAAATCATTTTGTTTCATGTGGCATGTGGCCTGTGCTGCTTTTGATTACGTCATTACAAGTGTGATTCATAGTTGGAGTCCCTCAAGCCTTTGTTGAGTTTCACTGTTATAAATCTACCCCATTCTGGCAACATGTTATTAACAAACTTAGAATTCAACTGCATTCTGGACATGGTCATCTTGATGTTACGCATGTCGTTGATGAGTTTGGCAAACCAGACATAGTAATCATGGATAGTATCTCCTTTGTGCTGACGAAAGTGTTCGAAGTTATCATACAGTTGTGATTCACGGTCTTCTTTTGTTAATTTCGAACCTTCCATGAGCATTTTCACATTGTCCCATATGTCCTTTGCATCAGTGTAATGATTGATAAGAGAATAGATATCTTTTGGCAACCCTTCAAGTAGGATGTTTGTTGCCCGAATGTCAGCATTGTACCTATTCCTTACCTTAGGTGACAGGGAGAATTGACACGAGGTCGGTTTTGGACACTTGAGTGTAAGGCCATTTATTTCCTTCTGCAAGAGTTTCCCGAAATGTTCCCATCTGAAATGGTCCTTCACCAATTGACTTCAAGATGTTCACCCCATTCTCTTTACCACGACAATACACTCGAATTTGTTGTTGCCAAGATGCAAAGTCAGTCCTATCAAGCATAGGTGGACGGGTATCTGAACCGGCACATTGAATGTCTTCAGAAAGATTAGCCATCTTAATTGATTGTGAAATGATTAAGTTGATCGAACAATGAATAGTGATTATATGTTAAAAGTGAGGATTGTTTGTAGGATTAGGTGTTATGTTGTTTAACGTAATGAAGAAAATTTTGCCAGAGTTTCTTTCTACCAAAACGTAATGATGGTCTTCAACAATAGGCAAAACGCAGGAGACAAATCTCAATTAGTTGGAGACAAAACGCAATGAAGAACTTTAGACAAATCTCAGTCAAGTCTTGAGACAAAACGCAGTCAAGAAATGAGATGGACAGAGTCTCCCCTAGGCAAAACGCAATATGGGTCTTCAATTAGGCAAAACGCAGAAGCAAAACGCAGAGACAAATCGCAATAGTCAAAACGCAGAGACAAACCGCAGTAGACAAAACGCAGAGACAAACCGCAGTAGACAAAACGCAGTAGTCAAAACGCAGTAGTCAAAACGCAGTCCCTAATAAGACAAAACGCAGTACTGTTGTCCTTCACTAAACGACAAAACGCAGTGTACTTTCTTTGACAAAACGCAAGAGGCAAAACGCAATGAAGAATTTTGCCAGAGAGACAAAACGCAGAGATGAAAAATACGACTTTTTCACCTAAAAACACCTAAAAATCACCCTTTTGAACGTTTTTGCTTGGTTTCTTTTGCACAACTTGATCCTAGAAGGCTATAACAACTATAAAAACACCAACTTTAACACCACAAACGTGAGAATTAAAGAGTGTCAAGAATGAGACCATAAACCTTCAAAAACCAAACTTTTGATCTAATCTAACCAAGAAAATGCACACACAATCTAGCTAATCATCCCATGTGCTCTGATACCAATTATAGTATATTGGATATCATAACACAATCAATGATTTAGGGGTTGGCCGAATTTGTAGAGAGAGAAAGTGAGTTCTAGTGAGAGAAACTACACCTTATGTGTGTGTTTGATAAATTGAACAACCAACCCTTTCCCATGGCTGGAAAGGGGGTATAAATACAAGAGTTTGATGCCCCTAAGTGGGCTATGGAGTGGGCTAACATGTGGGTAAATACCCGGCCCAACACCATACGTCATACGATAATTAAACGATTAATGTTAAGGCTACGAGCTAACCTATGCTAGACATTACACGGGGTGACCGAGTCTTTTACATGGATTTTCTAATATCTAACAAAGATACGGTGTATTTGTGCCTGCACTTCACAAGAAACCACAAGGAACAAAGACCTACACACCGTATCTAGGAGCCCCTATACACCGTATCAAAGGTTAATTATACACGAAGATTCTAAAATATATCAACTGTGGTCCTTACTTCAAGAAATCCCCAACACGTCGTATCCCACATCGCCCGATATGGCATATCAATCAGTTTCCAGACTCTATAAATACAACACCCTAAACTCAGTTTTAGGTATGCAAGTGAAGCCCTAAACCACCAAGTCGACCAACAGACGAATAAAGGAGCATAGAAGATCAGAAAAGAGCCTCAAGATCATAGGAAAACTCTTGTAATCTTCGCACAACCCAATACGCGTTCGGTTAAGGTTTCTTTATTTTAATCGTTCATATATGAAACTGTGTATATTTTTACAATGACTATCAGCTGATACCTTTAGGTATCAGCCATGTTTAGGAAGGTTTAATGTTTGGTTTGTTTATATCGATTGCTTAATTTATCGTTGATTATTGATTATGTTTATCAATTTATACTTGTTTATGTGCTTAAGTATGCGACGTATCATTCAACTGGGTCTAGTCCTACATATTTAATGCGCTGCAACTTCGGTGTTGTTTGTGCGTAGGCTAAGAGTCCGAGATAGCTCTCCATATCTGCAATTTATATATCTAGAGTAATAGGATCACAAATATTGACCTATCTTTACCATTGGTTTATGTGAACAAGTTGGACTAGCAGGTGACCTAGGATCAACAAATAACGTACTGATTCCTTTGGTAAAGACTCGAACAGTGGACTACTAGTATATAAAGAGCCGTTAAGCAGTAAGTGGGTAAAGTCTCGATGAGCTAGGGTTTAATAAGATCACCATTATTAATCTCCTAAGATAGATTATAATCAGCAAATAGGATGCTTTATGCGGATGCGTTTAATTGTGACAGAATTCTACGTGTCTAGGTTTTAGGAAGAAGTACCGCCTAAATCTTGGAATGATATGCCGCCTCGAGATAAGCACTCATTGCACTAAAATAAACAAACCTGCGTTTTAATTGGATTAATCATGGTTAATACAGTTTTCTTATATTTGGCTAGACCGCTCTTCTATCTTTTGATTATCTGCTTGCGTGTGTTATTGTGTTTTAAATTGATCTAAGTCACCACAAAACCTGTGCCAGTCTCTCAGACTGAAAACTCCCTTATCCGTTAGAATTAGGATTAACATAGGTTTAGCATAGGTTTAACATAGATTAGAATTAACATAGTTTAAATTAACTTAGTTTAGTTAACCAAAATATTGATAGAACTATTGACACCCTACTTACGAACGAAGCTACATCTGATCGGGTACACTGTCCGTTAATGTTGTTTTTAGGTATAGTCGGGTAAATATAAATGTAAAACTTGATAACTAAAATAACAACCTACACGACGACACATCAAGTTTTTGGCGCCGTTGCCGGGGAGTGAAGTTGTTTAATTCTTGTTTTTATTAGTGTTTTAGCTTATATTTAGTTTTGTTTAGATTAATTTGCATATTTGTGTGTTTGATTTTTGCATTGTATATTTTGCATATTGTGTGTTTGTGTATTTTCTAGAGTCCGCTGTAAATTTTTTTGAGTCGAATACTCAATATGGCGTATTCATCTTTTTGGATACGGCGTATAAATTTTTTCAAACCAATACAGCGTATTCGACTCTATCATCAATACGGCGTATTCAGTCTTGCTGAATACGACGTATTAGGCTATTTGACCGTTTTCTTTCCTAGCGTATTTATTACAGGTTAAAATGGACGACCCCAACATTACTATGGAGGAGTATATCAGGCTTGAGGAAGAAAAAGCTCATAGGAGTGGTAAGGTGTATAACTGGGAAACTTTTATGTATGGTAAGATCTGGTATAATGAAGACGTTCACGACCTCAGATCTGTTGAAACTGAATTCCCAGCTATAGTCTTTAACGACGCGTTAACATCTGAAGTAGCACTCTCATGTGAACCCACGGTAAGTCCTCTTAACGACAATCAAATTAACTTTAGAATATCGTTTGACGAATCTGACGATGAAGATTACACGGTAATTTATGACCAAAAATTATTTTCTTATAAAATAATTTCTATCAACGATTTGAAAACAGATTCGGAAATTGAAAAATAGGAAAACGGGGTGTTTTAAAACTTGTGATTTCTTAACTCTCCCCACAAAAGACTTTGCTACTTTTCAAAGGATTAGTTTGGGGAGGTTTTGGAGTATTTGGTTTTAGAGCATATAACATTGCGTGAGGACACGACAATCATTTAGTTTGGGGAATTTTGATATGTGAGAAATCACATATCCGTTTTATACCAAAAATGACCCTAAAATGATGAAATAATGCAAATTATGCTTGTATATTGTGTATTTTGTCCTTTGTGATGTGTAGGTACGGATAATACAAAAATCACAAGAAAAGAACCAAAACTGGACAAAAACGGACATGGGAACGGAAAGAGTACACAAGAGCCGGGAATTTATCAAGCTAGTGTCAACAAAAGTCAATCTTGGTCAACTCATGTGAAGACAAACCCTTGAATTTACCAAAATAGCCCTTGAATGTTAAACCTTTTCACCCAAAATTCCTAAAATCAATTACACCGTTAGTCCTTTAAAATTAATAGACTAACGGTCGTTACTTTTGATATTAACCCCAAGCCCAAATTAAAACAGCTTGAGCCCAATTCCTTTTTAATATAAAAATGAGCCCAGGTCAAGAAGTCAACCAGTCAAACCACCCAGTCAAACAATGAAATAAGAAAAGAAAAGGGCGGGAACACCCTTTTCACTGTTCACCATCGTCCCAAAATTACCCTGTACACAAAATTAACCTCGTTTAAGTAAAGTTAACCCTTCTAGAAGCCTATGACGCACGTAATGACGATTTTGGGATGCCAGATTGACAATCCCAAGGTCAATCATTGGCTAATCATACGTGGAGAGCAATGGACGATCGAGATTAAATTGATTGAAAGCAGTTATGGATTAAGGGTCAAGATCAAAAGCTGGGGGAGCGTCTAAAGGCCTGGAAGCTTCACTCTTGGCCTATAAAAAGAGCCACTCACACTCACGATTAGTATCTAGTGTAGTTTACTTAGTGTAGCTTTTAGCTTATGAATTTTAGCTTATTGTAACATTTTAAATATTATTTCAATTAATGTAATTTCCTTTTCAAGCTTGTACTCAGTTTTCATAATCAATAAAATTTTAGTTTAATTAATGTTCGAATTTCAATTGATGTTTTTACTTTAATGCATAATGGTTTAATAAGCTCTTTACTGTTCTATTAAGCTCAACAAGCTTTCAAAATCACTTATAAGCTAGCTATAAACTTAGTTAAGCTCTTAAAGCTTAACTGAGCTTGTTGTTACTCAAATCTCTCCCCAAATATTACCTCAGCTTTTAAATGGAAGGGAAGCCAGTTGTGGAAGGGCTTCCAGGACCTTACCAGCTTATCTTAAGATAAGGTGGAGCTTGTAGATTAGCTTGTAAAAGCATTAATAGCCTTGTTTTGTGCAGAGGCTTTTGTAAGTCTTCATTTTACCTTTTATAGCTTAATATTGCATTTTAGCTTAATACTGCTTATTTCTTGCTTATTTTAGTTTAGAATAGCTTATATCTGCTTATTATAGTTGTTTGATGCTTATTTAGTTCATTTGATTAGTTAAAATTCAGTTTACAAGTGTTAGTTATAAAACAGTTGAAAAACCAAAAATATTAGCATTAGATTATAGCTTATTGTTTCTGCTTATTTAGTTGTTTAAATCTGTTCATTAGGTCTATTCTAAGCTTGTTGATATCTGGTATCTTAAGTTTGAACCTTAAAACTCAATTTTATAAGCTAAAAATGGATTTTAGCAACTTAAAGGGGTGTTTGGATAATGGCAGTATTAACTAGAGTTAGTTATAAACCTCAAATTTAGTTTTATAAAGCAAGGTTTTATGGTAATTGGTAGGATAAATCAAGTTTTGAAGATTTGTATGATGATTGCTTTGATCTGAGTTCATATGGCTTAGGTTCTAGGGTCTTCTGGCTTAAATTAGTTTCTAGCTGTTCTTGTTGCTTCAATTGATCTTAATTTGGTTTTTAGAAGTTGTAGAAATAAAGGTCCTTAGGTCTGCATTTGTTAAATTGAGCTTAGGTCATTTAGTGTCAACTGCATCAGTCTTCAAAAATAGTTCTAGCCATTTTCATTTCAAAAATTCAGTTGGTAGTAGTTAGTTTTAGATCTTCAAATTTTGTGCACAAGTAGTTTATAGTTCATATTAGATCTGTTTGAACTTATTTTGAAATAATTAGCTTATTAGCTAGTCTGTTTTTAAGCCTGCAAATTAGCACTTTGTCTTTTCATAGAAAACCAAAAATAGAGTAACTGCATAAGTAGCTTTTTCAAGTAGCCTTTTCATAGCTTAAATAGATTTCAAAATACTTTTCAAGAGTAGTTTTAGATAGCTTATAGAATAGGCTTTCAAATGGTATAGGTCTTATAGCTATAAGGATCTGTTTGCTTACTTAAAAATAAGCTCAAAAATACCTTATAAGACTGTTTCGTAAACTATTTTAGTGAGAAAAGTGCTTATTGTCTTTTCCAGTCTATGGCTTATTGTTTTGTTTAAATATTGTTCAGTTGTGCTTATTAGTTTTGTTTTTAAGTGTTTATAGCTTAGTTGTTTGTGGTCTGAGCTTATTTAAGCTTATAAGATTCTAAGGTTTAGTGAAAAAGCTCATAATTCTTTTAAGTCTTTTCTGAGGTTTTTAAGTTCAAATTTTGGCTTATTTGTTAAGTTTCAAAAAAGCTTTCTTCACAAAAGTTGCTTATTATAAGCTGCTTAATAACTTTGATCAAAAAGTTTTTGAAGAATAAAAAAAAGGGAAGTAGGGAAATCAGGGGTGAGCAAGGCTCGAACCCCTGACCTCTACCCACCTCAACCTTTCAACACCTCAACACAACACTCACAACCACTACGCCCTTGGGACTTTTACGTCCAAGGGTGCAAACACAATCCTTTAACCTTTTTTCCCACTTTTTAAATAAGCACTTCGAGTGCTAAAGTGATTTTTCCTGGCTTATTTTGTTAAGCATTTTTAGTAGTTTCAATTTTCTTGCAATTTGTCTGACATTAGCAACTTTTAGGAATTTTCTTAGATTTTTAAATCATAGTTTACTATTTTTCTTGCATTTATTTAGTTTAAAACTTTAAAATGTCATGAAAATAAAATAAAAATCAAAAAAATAAATTTCTTTTTCTAAAAATCAATTTTGGTCTTTTAGCATCTAGGAAAATTAGTTTGGGTCGGTTTTGTTCATTTTTGCTAAAATTAAATTTTAGTGTTCGTTTTCTTAAACCCGTTAGCGTTTTTATGCATTTTGCTTGTAATTGAACTTTAAGTGCCTTTATTTGCTCACTAGTAGGATTTAGTTTTCGAAATCAAAGATATTAGAACCATTCAACTCATTGTCCAAACAAAAACGGAGTTTCAATTCATAATTCTTGGGGTATAAACGACCCGGTGAACACTTACCGGTTAACGTACGATATTTTGTGTAGAGTTTGCTTCTAATCTTTGTCCTCAAGGATTTCTAGTAAATTTCTTATACTTTAGTATTATACGTAAATATAATTTGAGATCAATCACCTGAACCTACTGTAAGTCCTCAGCATATCAATGAATTTAATTTGAAAAATAAAACATCATTGTCCGAATGTGATGGTGAGGAACAAAACGTTATATACTTTAACGATCTATTTCCTTTTAACGTAATTTATCCTGATGATTTAAAATCGGATAAGGATAATGATAATGATAAAATTGATATCAAATAGTCTTTGGGGGATAATGTAATAAATACCGATGTTGGTGCCTATGCACAAGGGTCAAATAAGCTTTTCAAAACAAGTCATGATACAATTAATAAAATTTTCACTGCTAAATTTTATCATGGAATTAAGTGTTAATATCGTGACTTGGAATTATCTTAACAAAGGGATGCCATTCATTTTTATAATTAAGAATTAGGTATTATAACGTATTATATATAATTTGAGACGTATCAAATTTTTGGCGCCGTTGCCGGGGAATTGTGTTAAAGATTCTCTCGTTTGAATTTGTCGATCGTGATTTGGAGAACCTTTCGTCTTCGAAAGTTACGTCTTTTTGAAAAAATCAAAAATAAAAAAATATAAAAAAATAAAAAAAAAGTAAAAAATATTTTTCTTTTTCTTTTTACTATATGTAGAAGATTAATAAATAAAAAAAATACAAAAATATTTGCTCTTCCGGATTTTTTGATTTTTATTGTGTTCTCTTAAATACTAAAATACACAAGCAATTTAATTCTCTTACTAGAGAATTTGTGAATATCCATTAATAAGTTCCCGAACTTAAGATTCAAAAAAATAACCGTCTTGTGTCACTTACAAAAAAGGCGCACCTCTTTTGTGAAATAAGCTATTAGGAGGGTTATTCCAAGGAACTACGATCCAAAGGGACAAACGTTTTTAAGGTGATTCGCTCCCACTACGTCTCCCGTTTGCAAGTTTCACTTAAAGGAATTACCCTAAGTTTGTTGATTATTCGGTGAAACAAAAATATTTTTGTGTATATATTTTCTCTCCTCGTTTGTTTTGTTTAGTGCATGCGCACTAGAAATTCCCATTTTCCAAATAATTCACCCGTAACCATTCCGAGACGTCAAAATAGAAGACAAGCTCCAAACTAGTCGAACCCGAGCTTCGTACTATCGTTGAAGTTGCACCAATGGCGGAACGAACAATGGAAGAGATACTCCGAGCACCCATGGAAGGGTATGGAGAAGCTATCGTCATACCGGAAATTAATGCGGATCATTTTGAGATTAAGAGGAATTTGCTACAATTAGTTCAAGCTAGCCCGTTTCATGGTTTTGAGAGGGAAAATCCCGATACTCATATTAACAACTTTAAAAGGATTACCTCGACTTTAAAATTTAGGGATGTGCCGAATGATGTGATTAAACTTATGATGTTTCCATATTCGCTCGAGGGGGCCGCTAGAGTTTGGTACGATAAAGAACCTCCTAATTCGATCTTGACTTGGGAGGATCTCGTAACCAAATTCGTGAATTAATTTTTTCCTCTCTCGAAGACCACTCACTTAAAAAATAAAATCTCTCGTTTTACCTAAATATTTGAGGAGACATTTAGTGAAGCATGGGAACGATTTAAAGAAATGCTTAGAGCATGTCCCCACCACGGATTTACAGAGTTAACTCAAATAGATACTTTCTATAACGGTTTAAATGATAACGATCAAGACTCCTTAAATGCCACGGCGGGTGGAAATCTTTTGAGTAAGACTACTAGAGAGGCTTTGAACATAATTGAGAACAAATCGAAAGTTCGTTATTCACGAAACAAATAAAATGTTTCTAGGATGAATATGAATTCTAGGGAAAGTTTTAGTAAAACGGATGAGAGAATTGATAAGCTTGCGGACCAAATTTCTACCTTAGTTGAGATTGTTTCTAAGAAAGTTATCACTCCCGCTACGGTTAAAGCGGTTGAGGAATCTTGTGTTACTTTTGGTGGTGCTCATGCTTACTACAATTGTCCTAATACCGATAACAATCAATCTAGTGTTTGTGTGACAACGGGTGCTTACAATCAAGTTGCCCCTCCAAACCGTGTTAGCAATCATATGGCACCACCCGGTTTTGCTCCAGTGCAAAATAGTCAAAATAAGTATAATCAAAATCAAGGTCAAGGGAATAATTTTAATCGGGGAAATAATTTTCATGGAAATCAAGGTTTTCAAGTTTTAAATAATCATGCTCCAAAATTTTAAAATCAAGGATTTCAAAACCAACATTTTCAAGTTCCTAATAATCAAGTTCAACAAGGAGTTCCAAATAAGTTTTCAAATTATATGAAATTTAATGATCAAATGATGAGAAACATGCAAAGTCAAATCAACTCGTTGAAAGGAGAATTTAAGAATGAAATTCAAAATACAATGAAGACTCAACAAACCGTCTTGATGAATCAACAAAATGCTTTTCAAAATAATTTGCAAAATATGTTAAGTGGATTCTTCCAAAACCAAGCCTCGACTTTGGGTACTCTTCCGAGTAATACTATTCCTAACCCGAAGTATGAGATGAAAGCAATCACTACTCGAAGTGGTGTTGCTTATGAGGGACCTTCGATTCCTACTAATCCTTCTCCCAAAAAGGTAGTGGAACGAGAAACCGAGGAGACAACGAATAAGGAGCAAACTATTTTCCAAAGAAGTACAGCTCACATCCAACCTCCGATTAACCCCATTCCAATTCTAGAACCCGATGTTTCGAAGACTTTACCTGAGCCTAATATTCCATATCCTTCGAGACTTAATGATCAAAAGTTCCATGAAAAAGCTTCGAATCAAATGGAGAAGATCTTTCAAATCTTTCAAGATTTGCGCTTCGACATTAGCTTCGCGAACGCTTTACTTTTGATGCCAAGATTTGCCCCTACGATTAAGAATTTGCTCATGAATAAGGAAAAGTTGTTTGAATTAGCTAAGATACCGTTGAATGAGAATTGCTCGGCGATGCTCCTTAAAAAGCTTCCTTAAAAGCTTGGAGATCCCAGCAAGTTTCTTATACCATGTGATTTCCTAGGAACGGATGTATGTTACGCCTTGTCCGATCTTGGCGCGAGAATAAATCTTATGCCTCTTTCCATTTGGAAAAACCTTTCCCTACCTGAACTTACCCCTACGCGGATGACTCTAAAGCTTGCGGATTGATCCATTACTCGTCCTAAATGACTCGTCGAAGACGTCTTTGTCAAAGTTGGGAAATTTCACTTTCCTATCGACTTTGTTGTTGTTGATTTTAAAGCCGATCCTCGTGTTCCTCTCATTTTAGGGAGATCCTTCTTGAGGACCGGTCGTGCTTTAATCGATGTTTATGGAGAAGAAATAACCCTTCGGGTTAATGACAAAGCTTTAACTTTTAATCTCGATCAAACTACGAGATACTCCTCTACATATGATGATATGTCAATAAACCAAATTGATGTCATTGATGTTGCTTGTGAGGAGTATTCTCAAGAAGTGTTAGGTTTTTCTAATAATTCTTCGGGTGGCAATCCTACCATGACTTTTGAGCCTATTATTTTCATCTCTTTTCTTTCCTTTACTCCGTTCGAGGAAAGTGACTTCATTTTGGAAGAAATAGAGGCTTTTCTTAAGGATGACTCAATTTCACCAGAAATTACTCATGCCGATTGTGATCCGGAGGGAGATATTTATTTAATTGAAAAATTGTTGAATAATGACCCATTTCAACTCCCTCCGATGGACCTAAAGGAAGTGACTAAGGCAAAATCTTCAATTGAAGAGCCTCCAAAATTAGAGTTAAAAGATTTACCATCTCATTTGGAATATGCTTACTTAGAAGGAACCGATAAGTTACCCGTGATTATTGCAAAAGGTTTAAAAAATGATGAAAAAGAAGCCCTATTAAAGGTGCTTAAATCACATAAATGGGCCATTACTTAGAAAATCACCGACATCAAGGGTATCGACCCTCAGTTTTGCACTCATAAAATCTTGATGGAGGAAGATTATAAACCCATGGTACAAAGTCAAAGACGGGTTAACCCAAAAATTCACGAGGTAATCAAGAAGGAAGTAATCAAACTTCTTGATGCCGGAATGATTTACCCGATCTTCGACAGCCCATGGGTTAGTCCCATACATTATGTACCCAAGAAAGGTGGTATAACCGTTGTTGCTAATGAAGATAATGAATTGATTCCAACACGATTAGTTACCGGGTGGAGAGTTTGCATTGATTATAGGAAATTAAATGAAGCTACTCGAAAAGATCATTTTCCATTACCATTTATGGACCAAATGTTAGAAAGATTACCCGGAAATGAGTTCTATTGTTTTCTAGATGGATTTTCGAGGTATTTTCAAATCCCAATAGATCCCCAAGACCAAAAGAAAACTACATTTACATGCCCTTATGGAACTTTCGCTTACCGTCGCATGACATATGGCTTATGTAATGCTCCCGGTACTTTCTAAAGGTGTATGATGGCCATATTCCATGATATGATCGAAAAGACTATGGAAGTTTTTATGAATGATTTCTCAGTTTTTGGGGATAGTTTTTCTTCGTACCTCTCTAATTTAGACAAAATGCTAAAAAGGTGTAAAGACATGAATTTAGTTCTAAATTAGGAGAAGTGCCATTTTATGTGTAAAGAAGGAATTGTGTTAGGGCATAAAATTTCAAAGTCCAGAATTGAGGTCGATCGAGCAAAAGTTGATGTTATAGCTAAGCTCTCTCATCCGACTACCGTAAAAGGTGTTAGGAGTTTCTTAGGTCATGCCGGTTTTTACCAACGATTTATCTAAGACTTTTCCAAGATAGCTAGACCCATGACTCACCTTCTTGATAAGGAAACACCATTTGTGTTTTCTAAGGATTGTATTGATTCCTTTGAGACTCTTAAAAATAAGCTTACCGAAGCTCTGATCTTAGTTGTCCCCGATTGGAACCTACCTTTCAAACTTACGTTTGAAGGTAGTGATTTTGCGATTGGTGAAGTTTTTGGACAACGAAAGACTAAGCATTTTTAGCCTATATATTATGCTAGTAAGACAATGATCGAAGCTCAAATTCATTACACCACGATGAAAAAAGAAATGCTTGCCGTAGTTTATGCTTTTGAAAAGTTTCGGCCATATCTTGTCTTATCTAAAAGCATAGTGTATACTATTTTACAAGGAGCTATAAAAAGCAAGTCTAGCTTGAAAAAGTCAAGATTTTGCAAGTTCCCATAATTGATTTTAAATATGCAAAGATCGATTTATTAGGCTAAGCATTCACTAGTTTCTTTCTTAGAAATTTTAAATTGTGAAGAACAAGAGATGATAGAGTAGAATATAAGTTTTGATGCTAAACATAGAATAGTTGGATTTCTTTAAGGCTCATAAGTGTTAATTGTGGCTTTTTCTCCCATTAGCTTATTTTACCCCTTTATATATAATTGTTTAATAAATAGAGTTGTGCGGTTTTTTGGTTAATAATTAGTTAATGGAAGTTTTCTTTAGTTCCTTTGTGATCAAGATGAGTACACATCAGGAATACTTAATTTGGCATACTATATGTATCACATGAATAAATATTTTGCTTATCCCTTAAAGAGCCTTAGGGTATATGGGGTAAGTAGAATTTTAATAAGTGAAATTATAGCCTTATTCGTTCCTTAAAGAGCCTTAGGGTATATGGAATGGATATTGTTGCTTAATTTTTGTCTTGTTTGTACCTTAAAGAGCTTTAGGGTATATGGTGAAAATAAGATTGGTCCATTTATGTCTTAAAAAGCCTAATGGTATATGACATGAATGGTGCCTTGCTTAAGTAAGCTAATAAAAGCTAAATTTTGGTTTCCTCGATGTGGACTTAATTTTGATGACATTTGATCTTTTGAAAAGGGCTAGGAACTAATTATTGCGTCTTAACCGTTACGCTTTATTTTTAGAATTAATAAGTATCGAAATAAAGACTTAAAGAGCCTTCGGGTATATGACTTAACTAAAATCTTGAGATACAAAATTAAGAATAAAGGAGGAAACGTAATACATAATTAGTTTTTATGAGTAGTGTTAGCATCATAACTTGTATTTTATAATGATCTTGTTTTTAAGCTTGACTTGGAGAAGTGAAAGTCGGGGACGATGAATTTATCCATTTGGACACTTTTTGTGCTTTTTGTTCCGTGATCCTAAAAGTTATCAATGAATAATGAAAGCAATACATTATGTCACACATGAATAAGTTGTAAGTTGTAAAATATGAAAATCATAAAAATGGAAAAATCTTGAAAAATGGAAAACGAAGTGTTTTAAAACTTGTGATTTCTTAACTTTCCCCACAAAAGACTTTGCTACTTTTTAAAGGATTAATTTAGGGAAGTTTTGGAGTATTTGGTTTTAGAGCATATAATATTGCGTGATGACACGGCAATCATTTAGTTTGAGGAATTTTGATATGTAAGAAATCACATATCCGTTTTATACTAAAAATGACCCTAAAAAGATGAAAAATGGATATATTATGCTTGTATATTGTGTATTTTGTCTTTTGTGATGTGTAGGTACGGATATTACAAAAATCACAAGAAAAGAGCCAAAAACCGGGCAAAACAAACACGAGATGGAAAGAGTACACAAGGGCTGGGAGTTTGTAAGCAAAGGTTAACAAAAAGTTAACAAAAGTCAACATTGGTCAACCCATGTGAAGAGAAACCTTTGAAATTACCAAATGGCCCTTATTGTTAAAACTTTTTTCACCAAAAGTCCTTAAACCAATAACACCGTTAGTCCTTTAATACTTAGGGACTAACGGTCGTTAAGTCCAAATTTACCCTTAACAATTAACAAAACCCAAAACCATATTACCAAGCCCAAATAAAACCTTGGTCTGTATACCCTTTAGCCCAAGTTAACCCTCCCTTTTATAACACGGGTCAAACAAACAAAGAAAAGAAATTGGGCGGGAAAAACCCTTTTCACTGTTCACCAACGTCCCAAAATTACCCTGTACCTAAAATTAACCTCGTTTAAGTGAAGTTAACCCTTCTAAAAGCCTATGACACACGTAATGACGATTTTGGGATGCCAGGTTGGCAATCCCAAGGCCAATCATTGGCTAATCATACGTGGAGAGCAATGGACGATCGAGATTAAATTGATTGAAAGCGGTTAGAGATCAAAGGCTGTGATTAAAGACGGGGGAGCATCTGAAAGGGCTAGAATGTTCACCTCTCGGCTATAATAAGAGGATGCCTCTCACACACAGATCAGCTAGGTAGTTTACTTAGTGTAGCTTTTAGCTTATGAATTTTAGCTTATTGTGACGCTTTTAATATTGTTTTCAATTAATGTCATTTCCTTTTCAAGCTTGTACTCAGCTTTCATAATCAATAAAATTTTAGTTTACTTAATATTCAAATTTCAATTGATGTTTTTACTTTAATGCATAATGGTTTAATAAGCTCTTTACTGTTCTATTAAGCTCAATAAGCTTTAAAAATCACTTATAAGCTAGCCATAAACTTAGTTAAGCTCTCAAAGCTTAACTGAGCTTATTGTTACTCAAATCTCTCCCTAAATATTACCTCAGCTTTTAAATGGAAGGGAAGCCAGTTGTAGAAGGGCTTCCAGGACCTTACCAGCTTATCTTAAGATAAGCTAGAGCTTGTTGATTGGCTTGTAAAAGCATTAATAGCCTTGTTTTGTGCATAGGCTTTTGTAAGGTCTTCATTTTACCTTTTATAGCTTAATATATTGCATTTTAGCTTAATATTGCTTATTTCCTGTTTATTTTAGTTTAGAATAGCTTATATCTGCTTATTATAGTTGTTTGATGCTTATTTAGTTGATTTGATTAGTTAAAATTTAGTTTACAAGTGTTAGTTATAAAACAGTTAAAAACCAAAAATAGTAGCATTAGCTTTAATCTAATTGTTTCTGCTTATTTAGTTGTTTAAATCTGTTCATTAGGTCTATTCTAAGCTTGTTGATATCTGGTATCTTAAGTTTGAACCTTAAAACTTAATTTTATAAGCTAAAAATGGATTTTAGCAACTTAAAGGGGTGTTTGGATAATGGCAGTATTAACTAGAGTTAGTTATAAACCTCAAATTTAGTTTTATAAAGTACAAGGTTTTATGGTAATTGGTAGGATAAATCAAGTTTTGAAGATTTGTATGATGATTGCTTTGATCTGAGTTCATATGGCTTAGGTTCTAGGGTCTTCTGGCTTAAATTAGTTTCTAGCTGTTCTTGTTGCTTCAATTGATCTTAATTTGGTTTTTAGAAGTTGTAGAAATAAAGGTCCTTAGGTCTGCATTTGTTAAATTGAGCTTAGGTCATTTAGTGTCAACTGCATCAGTCTTCAAAAATAGTTCTAGCCATTTTCATTTCAAAAATTCAGTTGGTAGTAGTTAGTTTTAGATCTTCAAATTTTGTGCACAAGTAGTTTATAGTTCATATTAGATCTGTTTGAACTTATTTTGAAATAATTAGCTTATTAGCTAGTCTGTTTTTAAGCCTGCAAATTAGCACTTTGTCTTTTCATAGAAAACCAAAAATAGAGTAACTGGACTATGTAGTTTTCTTCAAGTAAGCCTTTTCATTGCTTTAAATCAGATTTCAAAATACTTTTCAAGAGTAGTTTTAGATAGCTTATAGAATAGGCTTTCAAATGGTATAGTTCTTATAGCTATAAGGATCTGTTTGCTTACTTAAAAATAAGCTCAAAAATACCTTATAAGACTGTTTCGTAAACTATTTTAGTGAGAAAAGTGCTTATTGTCTTTTCCAGTCTATGGCTTATTGTTTTGTTTAAATATTGTTCAGTTGTGCTTATTAGTTTTGTTTTTAAGTGTTTATAGCTTAGTTGTTTATGGTTTGAGCTTATTTGAGCTTATAAGATTCTAAGGTTTAGTTAAAAAGCTCATAATTCTTTTAAGTTTTTTCTGAGGTTTTTAAGTTCAAATTCTGGCTTATTTGTTAAGTTTTAAAAAAACTTTCTTCACAAAAGTTGCTTATTATAAGCTGCTTAATAACTTTGATCAAAAAGTTTTTGAAGTATAAAAAAAGGGAAGTAGGGGAAATGCAGGGGGGGAACAAGGGAAGTCATGGGTGAGCAAGGCTCGAACCCATGACCTCAACCTAGCTCAACCCCCTTTATACCACACACCAACACCAACTGCGCCATTGGGACTTTTACGTACAAGGTTGCACTTAAAATAAATATAACCCTTTTTCAACTTTCTTTTTAAATAAGCACTTCGAGTGCTGTTTTGAATTTTCAAAGCTTATTCATTTAAGCTATTTCTAAACTTTTAATTTTCCTGCACTCTTAATTACCTCAGCAATTTTTAGTAAATTTCTTAGATTTTTAACTTAACTTTTAGTAATTTTCGTACATTTATTTAGTTTAAAACTTTAAAAAGTCATAAAAATTAAAATAAAAATCAAAAAAATAAATTTATTTTTCTAAAAATCAATTTTAGTCTTTTAGCATCTAGGAAAATTAGTTTAGGGCCGGTTTTGTTCATTTTTGCTCAAATTAGATTTTAGTGTTCGTTTTCTTAAACCCGTTAGCGTTTTTGTGCATTTTGCTTGTAATTGAACTTTATGTGCCTTTATTTGCTCACTAGTAGGATTTAGTTTTCGAAATCAAAGAAATTAGAACCATTCAAATCATTGTCCAAAAAAAACAGAGTTTCAATTCATAATTCTTGGGGTATAAACGACCCGGTGAACACTTACCGGTTAACGTACGATATTTTGTGTAGAGTGCTTTTAATATTTGTCCTCAAGGATTTCTAGTAAATTTCTTATACTTTAGTATTATACATTTATATAATTTGAGATGTATCACTCTAGAGAAATACGAAACAACCAAGAGGAGCTATATGAATGTGCTCAGGACACTGATGGAAGTGGATACAGAAATAAAAGGCCCTAGCATGGATACACTAAAAAATCAAAAGAATGTGCTTGATGCATATATGATTGAAAGGTGTCAAGATCTCAAACCATGGGAAGAGGTCTGTCCTTTATAAATATTATTTAATTTGCGTAATGTGTTTTGATGCAAGTATAGTAAATAGTTTTATGTGTTCTGTTTAGGATCTAAACCGACCATTCAAATGCATCGACAACATTTATTGCAATTATTATTTGGAGCAGTTTCTTAGTAGCATTGGGTGGCGTCATTGCAAGTTTCCTTGGTGCAATGATGTTGTTGTAGATCATCCCTTCTAGGATAGTTTAATTGGGCTTGATGATAATCGTTTAGGTTGGTTACATGAAGAGGTAAGTAAAATTATATTTTGTTTACGTTTACTACAATATATTGAGTTCTTCACATGTAAAGTTTATTTTGATTATGTGTTTTTGTTTACCTACAGCGCATTGATCTTTAGGTGTGGTACATGTGGCATTTTAGACAATTCTGTTAAGATTGGTCACTGGTGAGCTGTTACTTTCTTACGCTTCTACTTTGAGAATCAATGCCATTGTTTTATGCAACAGATGAAATTTACCCGTTAGCATGGAGGGATGTTGAACAGGTATTTATTAGCAACAACCCATGTAATAGCATAGCATTGTTTAATTAATTTTAAAGTTTTGCTATATCCTCCTACAATATAAATATCCTCCCTCGTACACACAATAAAAAAGGGGACCAGGCGGGGTATAAATGGTAGATTAGGGGGTCTTAATAACCTCGATCCCTTTTTCTCCACTCATTATGTCTCCTTATCAAAACCATCAGTTCTAACACTGGGTAGGAATATAAGTTGGCACAACTAGTAGAATGATACTTATATCATTTCTCATAATTTTATTATATCAATGATTATTTTTCAAACATTTGTAGGTCTTCATTCTGATAAATGAACCCAACCGACATTGGTCTCTTGTACAGTTTCACATAAAATCTGAAAATGTCACCTTCTATGACAGTCAAGAGACATTTGATGTTTAAATTCGTCTGTGGTATGTGAATATTAGGAGGTGTTTAGAGTCTAAGCTTCTTGTTGTTCTACAGGAGACTGGTGTCTATGTTAGCAAAGGAATTGATCCCACCCACTATAGTATTAAGTTTAGGCATGCACAAAACGTCCCCAAGCAGGGTGGGGTATTTGGTGATTGTGGCGTCTTTGATTGTTTATTTCTTTACAGGTTAGTAAGTTATTAAGATTGCATTGAATTCATTGAATTTTACTACTGATATGCCATTTCTTATGTCTTGTTCTATATACAGGTTAGCTCACGGGATCCCATTGGTTGTTGAAGATCCAATTCAGATAGCCCTGGAATATCGAGAAAAAATGATCAATTTCTTTTTTACCATAAGATCATCTATCCATCTTAGTTTTTATATGAAGGTTTGTTGTTAACCAAGACACGTTGTTGTAAGTCAAAACATATTTGTATTTTGTGACTTTTCTATTGACATTTTGGTTGATATACTTTACTTATGGTATAACTTGTTTATCCATTGTATAACAAGGACTCTCATACGGGGTCCCTATTTGACACTGTAGTTACCCATTGTTATGGGTAACAACGGTTATCTCCGTCGATATCCTAGCCACGTCGCCCTTCTATTGAAGGGCACAATCGTCTTTCATAATTATTCTTGGTTGCACGTTTGGTCCCTGGCCCTTAGTATACTATAGTAACATTTATTGTTCCTTTTTTGTCTTTTTGCGTTAGCGTGTTTGGTCCCTCGTGTCTATTTTTTTCTCGTTTCCCTTTTTTTTGTTTTCCACCAAACAAGTCATTAAACCCGAGTCTGAAATTTAGTTGCACGTAATATACCATACCAAACAAACTGATTGACATGTAAACGTAAAACTTAACAATACATATTACTACAACAATCAAAAGATTACAAACTTTAACTAGGCATTCGACAGACCCGAAATACCTAATGGCCTAATTTTAACATCAAATTCTAACAACCATTTTACAAAGACTGATAATCAAACATTTGCAAGAGACGGAATGAACTCATAAATGTTAGAATCAACTTCAAAAGGTAGAATAAACTCAATCGCATCATCATCATCATCTATTTGATTAGATCCAATATCAAAGATCTCAGTGGTAGTTTTTGATATTAGGTTGTATTTTACAACCTTTTCGGATATGTTTATGACCACAAAAGCATCCTCCTCCCCTTCTCCCAAACAAATACTCCAAACACTTGTCCGAATCGACCATCCTTCAGGAAGTGGATGCATTAATTGGTCAATATTAATAAGGCACCTAACCGATCACACGGAAGACCCTTTCATTATCTCGTAGATAGTAAAATCGTTAGGGCCAATATCATCTCTACATACAAGAAGCAGACACCCACATGATTTGAAAAGATTTCCTTCAAGATGCAACATATAAGGTATTTCCATCAGTAGTAACATTGGGTCATTACTATGGTCGCCAAAAGACTCTAAGAAATTCCTTCCCCTATGCAACCCATGAGGAATATCCAAGGTTGTCATAATTGGATGGTCATTGTCTTCAATATTTAATCTGCAATGCTTAAGCTCTCTATTCAACCTCTCTAGCCAATGGAAGGTGTCATTCCAATAGACTATACTTTCAAAATGATCAAAACTGAAGTAGCTAAACTGGTCTCTACAGAAGCTCTAATTCTCAGTCTCTGAAGAGTAAATATGAATCCATGTGTCACCAGATGGGCGTTCAGCTAGCACCACATTGTAGTGAATTGATTTTCTAGGATCAAAGGCCAATCTAAATACACCACAGCTGAAAAACTTGAATCATCACGCAAGTAGTAATTTGCTTGCGGAAGCCTTTTAAACGATGGATTATAAACATAATAAAATAGGGCCATTCCGAACCAGTACACAAAAGCAAACCATTATAAGACTGCAATATCCTAACATGATCACCACCTCCATTGAAACTAAAGGAGTGATACATAGTGGATTTTTTTGAGTTAAGTCTCAAATCTAACGACACAAAATCACAGTGGAATAAAGATCTAAAGTGATTAGCAAAAATACCAACAGGAGGATCAGGGGAAGTTAGAATTTGTAGCCATTGTTTTGATACAGTTGTAAAGAGATGAATACAGAGAATAGGTAATCGGATTAATATTTCAGTGAGAAGGTCGTCATTTGTAAAGACTAGATGTGGTTGTGCACACTGTTCTCAACCACGAGTGACGTGAGTTTGCGTCATCGTCCTCGTCATGTTGTGATTTTTCAAGTTGTTGCCAGAATTATTAAAATGGAATACAAATAGTTTGTTAAATAGGAAATACGGTGCAGGGACGAAATTTGGAATATAAGTATTTATTGGCAATTACCAAACACACCCTTTACTATCTTTGGATAGTTTAAACTCTCACTGTTGGTCCCTTAAAATGAAACACACCCCTTAACTACCTTTGAATAGATTGACTTGTATTATGGACACCATTTCAAGCGACATAAGCCACAAGCAACATTATTTAAAGGAACAGTAAGTTCAGGGACCAAGTATGCAATAATATAAATAAGTTTAGGGACGAACGATCGTAACTCTTTATATTAACTAGTGATAATGAAACGTCATGACCGTTAAGGGTTAAGAAACATCATAACTCTTAACATAAACCCGTATATAAATTAACACATTAGATCACAAGGTTCATCTTCCAAAACGAATAGGAAGCGCAAACGCATAGAAACTTTAAAAACTTATCTTGAACATTCAGAAACAGTTGGTCATCTACAAGAACTAGTCCTAAAATTATGCTCTTATGTGGGTTGTGAAAATGGAAATGGAGGTTGCAAACGACAATCAAATAGCACAAAAACTGTTGGATGTTGTGAAAGACGTTGACAAAAGTTTGAAAAGAAGGCAGGGAATTATTGACGAGTTAAAGGTTAAAAAGGGTATGCGTGCATGGAAAGCTGTTACTTTTTACAAGGAAGTTGAACATCGCGAGATGGAGATGCGCCAACAATTAATGTTGCACATCAAAGAAACTCATATGCGTACCTTTGAAAAAAGGGAATTTGTTGAAGCTATGAAGAAACTTTAAATGGATGATGTTGTAATTATATTGTGTTTTCGGTTGTTCTTTCTTATGTTATTGACAGTAAAGTAATAACTTTTACACCATTGCATAGGTTTGTATTGTAATCAGCATTGACTACTTTTTTATGTTAATGTTTGGATAAAGACTTTTACAAATCAATCTGGGTTAGGAACCAACAGGGGATATTTGATTATCCTTCCTTCTATTTTATCAACTTGGGTAGTTTCAAAAAAAATACTACTTTGACTACTACTTAATCAATAGCGTAACAAACAATATTGTGAGTCCCTAACTTAATAGATCTTTGCAGCCTACTAAGGGTGATAGCCAACTTGTATAAATACAGTTTGACTATATAGAA
>BQNB010004292.1:48753-108744 GCA_026074375.1 Tanacetum coccineum
CATCATCTGATTTTCCACTTGCACCTGTTGTTGTCCCACCCGAGATTCGTCAATGGCCAGCGATTCTTGTCCGACCCGATGAGGCTATTCCCTTCGGTCGACCTTACCGCACCTACCCCAATGGGCCGCTCGTAGACTTGCATGGAGACGTGCATCCCATCGTTCTTTGGATTGTCATTCTTCAATAGATTTTACTTCAGACTCATCTTCTTCTAGTTCATCTTCGGACTCTTTATCAAATATTTCTTCAGGTTCATCTTCAGATTCAACATCGGTTCATTCATCAGGTCAGTCTCATTCAGGACCATGGACTAGAGTTGCATCGCCTAGATTGGTTGATCCCCCGGTTAGGACTCCATGATGTAGTAAGGCTTTTATGCGTTAGAGGTCTACACCATTGTCTACTTTTTACCCACCTACGACATCAGAGTCATCCCCAGATTCATCTTCTAAGAGGTCATTAGATTTATCTTCACCTTCTACTGGACCATCTCGTAAGAGATGCAGATCCCCTATTACTTTGGTACCATCATCTACTCATGTTTCGAGGTCGATAGCCCCTGATCTTGCTGATCTTCCGCCTCGCAAGAGGTTCAGAGATTCATACTCATCTGAGGTTAGTAGAGAGGAGCATATAGAAATGGGTACAGCTGATGCAGATACTGTTGCAGATTTGAGTATTAGTAAGGGAGTTGGAGCTCAGACTAAGGATGGTATAGATTTGGGTGTTGAGAATGCTACTAGTGATATTAGGGAGGACGAGGAGGAGTTTGAGGCAGAGGCCAGTGAAGGAGGCACGATGGAGATCACGGTAGATCCTTTAACTACTAGTGATATTATTGAGCCTACTGGAGGAGATGCTCCTGATCTTGAGGGTACTCTTTATGATATATCACATTACATGTCTGAGGTTCCTCTTGATAGGATTACAGAGTTTGAGACTGCTCAGAGACAGTTGGAGGCTGGTCAGTTAGAGGCTAGTAGAGAGAGCTAGTTTAGCTGATAGAGTTAGGAGTCTAGGACGGGAGAACCTGAGGGTTCGAGCTTTGTTGTGTATCGAGAGAGATCGTGTCGATAGTCTTCATCGTCACATAGATCTTTCTCAAGAGGAGTTTCATTAGGTTCGTAGGGAGCGTGATGATACTCGGAGGAGACTTAGGGGGTTGGAGTTACTTGTTGAGAGACGTTTGGGATTTCGCCGTTAGTTTTGTAGTACCATGGTTATCTAGGACATTAGACTGATGGTTAGGTCTAGATGTTAGTAGTAGAAAATAAAATAATCGTAAATCATGTACCCATTATGGGATGATTGTAACTGACTGATGCTTTTATATATGATATGAAAAGCTTGTTTTTCTCGCGTGTTCGTCTTTATTGTTATTTACTTGTTCTGGCAAAACATGTTCTATTGTATTTTCCTTTATAAACCTTATTTACCATTTATTGTGGCTATATCCCGTACCGAATTTCACCACGTGTTATGTCTTGTGATGTAGAACATGACTATCACTCGTTCTGGTATGACCCTAGAGGCAATGGAAGAACTCGTTAACCGACGAGTGGAAGAAGCGTTAGCTGCTTATGTAACACCCCCAAAATGGGTCGCAACGGAATAATGTCTGGGAGCGTTACTTCATAATACCATTGCACAAGACTTGAGAGAACGACCTCTAAATGTGTCGTTTGAAAAGTAATCTTGTATTATTTAGACTTCAATGCACATCAAGTAAGCCAAGCATCTAATTCACCTGAGAAAAACATGCTTAAAAGTGTCAACATAAAGTTGGTGAGTTCATAGGTTTAAGTAGATGTAAATGTAAAACCCAAAACTATATATATAGGTTTATTGTGTTATAAGTCCCGCCCATACAAGACTTGTAATGCATAAACTTACATATATAGTGTGGTATATCCTATATCATAACACGGGTTCGATTCTTGGATCGGGCTAGTTTCTAGAGAGAGAAACACTTGAGAGAGAAATTCTAGAGAGAGAAAGTGTTTTCTTTTGTAAAATGAATTATGACTAGCTTTTTTCTTCCAAAGTTGGAAGAGGCTATATATAGTACTTACAATATACCGGGTATTTGTACCCGACTTAAAACCGAAAAACGTACTATTAACTATTAAACTACGAGCTATAATAAACAGTAAAATACACGGGGTGACCGAGTCTTTTTCTAATATCTAACAATCTCCCCCTAAGGGAGGTCACCCCTGAGAATACCAAACTTAATCACTTCAGTCTTTAGCTCGTGGACATTTAATATCTTGTACATTTGGTGTAGAGATCTTTTGATTCATCTTACACTTGTCTTTGACCGTGATCTTGAGCTTTCTTGAGATCATTGCCCAAACATAATCTTACATTATCTTGTAATGATTCGCCATCTTGTGCACTTGTGAATGAATACTTGACATCAGAGTTTGCGGAAGCTTTGACACCTTTATGAGGTCTTTCATAACATCATAACAAGTGTAGGTCGTGTCTGAGCATTCGGTTATTTACTTGACATCTCAGGTACTGGGAATTTCCATCTCCATCTCCATCTTTAAGATATCCTGTAATGAAACAGTTAGCAATAAAGAGAAAATTGATTTGAAAAGACAGTCTAAGTGTTTCTTATAAAAGACTTTTGTAACACTTCGAAGTTTTTGATTGTTTGTCAAATGATGAATAACCGTCAATTCTTATACTGGAACAAGTTTGATTCACATAGAATCGCACCATTGTTTCTTTCCAGTTGACACAAGTTTGATTCTTGTAGAATCGCACAAGTCACCTACCTAGAGCTTGTTTGATGTTGGCTCTAGCAGGATTTCCATCTTCATTGTGAAAAACTATCGTTTCACTCGGATGTTCTGGCAATATCACAAGGATAATGCGTAGGACTCTTAAGATAGACTTGTTTCCACAGTGTGTGAAAGACAAGAGAGTTGGATATGTGTCCTAACGAGATTAATTGACGATCTCTTGGCTCTAGACTCAATAGTGCGTTTTGGTTTTAGTAATCGGAGGCTGGAGCAGACTGCCACCTTTTCAATATCAACTAACTCGGAGTGAGAAAGTCAATAGATAACGTGTTTTATCTTAGTGAGAAATGAAACAGAAATCTTTTGAAAGATTCTGAGTGGCTAGGGAGGGTTGTGCATTGCTTCATTGGGTCCATGATGACGATCTTCAATGTCAGCAATCATCTTAATGATTCTGGCAGCATATGAATTGACCCGGTTTCTGCCTAAGTGAAAGGAGGGCTTCTTTCTTTACACCCTTCATCTTTACAATTCCCCCCTTCAGTGCTTACCGTGACTTCATGACTAGAACCTTGTTGGGTTTATTCCAATACTAGCTCCATCTCAGATGACACTTTTCCCTTATTCTCACTTTTACTCCTTTTCCATGTCATACCTAAGGACTTCTACACTAACTAGTGGATTGTCCCTGGGTAGATCCCTCCGGTTATGGCTGGATCATTAGGAATAGTACCTAACCATACTACCAACCTTATAACTTCAATTAAGTAAATGCCAATGGTCGGTCCTTTTGGTTACTGTTTCTCATTTACCATAAAACCATTGAAAAATCAATTAAGGCACTTATGATATAAACATCAAAGCGTTTAGTACCTCGATTGTTTTTGACATTTTTCAGAAACGCTCCCCCTCAAAATGTGCTTCGGTATTCGAAATTTGTTTAGCACGTTTGGGCGGAGTATATGAGTCCTAATAATCACTGTTCTTTATTATAAACGTATTTTAATCAATTTTTTCCCTTATCAAAAAATTTTAAACCCTTTGACTTTTTGGAATCAATTGATTTAAATATGTTATAAAATTTAGGAGAATAAAGTGTGGCTTAATTCGGCAAGTCATGTAAGAGCCATTAAAACTGCTCCCCTCAATCGTTGAGGGATATAATTACTCATACACTTAGTCATCAACAGATTAAACTATCTTTTACTTAATGTACATGATTTATTTTCATAAAAGAGACAAATATTGACCTTTTTTATTGTAACGAGGATGTCGTCACGTTGGTCTGTTGATAGCTGTACGTCAATATCTCTTATTCTTCCTCTAACAATGCTTTTCTAGACTTCGATTTGTTCCTTATGATCTGTAGTCATTTCTCGATTGCAGTGATGAAGTCTTTGCTTCTTTTCTTGTCATCCTCTAACCACTTCCTAGTCTCCATGCCCTTATTATACTCGTACAGATGAAAGTCTTTAACCATTTGGTCCAGCTTTTCCATTGGATCTTGTCAACGTCCTCATCACTAAATTATGAAGCTCAGTCAGCTCATCAGTTTTCATTTTGACATTTCTGTCTCTGTAGTACAATGCACTTGGCTTAGGGAAGATCGTATAGTCTTCATTTGAAGTAAATAGTCGGCTGAATCCCAATTAGGACGTTCAAGGTTGGATCTTGTTTGCGTTCAACTTTCAATCCCGAGCTGTAAGTCTCCCAACACGATTTCCTGATCACCAGGTTTCGTATCCCATTGATTGACTGCTATGTGAAGACTAAGTTTGTCTGTCTTGGGCTAGTTATGGTTGAGCTGTTCTTGATATTGACGTAGGTAACAGGATCTTAAAATCATTTGGATGATGATTTTTGATAAATCCTTTTCTGAGATTTGTACTCTTGGTATTCTGACGTCATAGATATATCTCTCTTTGGTAGTTGTTAATCCGTATTTTCGAATACCTTGACACTAAATCCACTGGAGAATTCGATCTGTGATCTGATGCTTCACGATCAGAGGATTACTGTGTTGTTGATATAGGTATTCCTTCTCTCTAAACCTCCAGTGAGTGATGCCATAGACCGCACTGATGTCATATTCAGTTCACTCTTCAACCCCGACGATGGAATAATTCTTCAAGGCCAAAGTTAGGTATCGAGCGCTTTGAGCTTGGATATGGATAATGCAATTTTTCGCTCTTTGTCACATGTCAGTAGATTATTCCAAGTCCCTTATTGATGAAGAATTGTGGTTGAAAATTGTTACCTGACCTGGTTGACTCCTGAAGGGCAGTGCGTTCATATATATTTCTCAGAATTTGATGACCCTAGGATTACTCAAAATCAACTTATTTCGTCACAGCAGCTTATGGATTCATCCATCTGAGATTGAAGAAAGACACTAATCTTGTGAAAGGCTTAAAAAGTTGAAAGAACCCAACCCCTCTGTTTGTGGCGGTTGTTGGTGTATAGCATGTTTAGTTGAGTCATATTAGACACGGGAGTGATAGGCAATACAAAATTTTATCTTTGCTACACTTCTTAGCGAATGAATATAGGAAATTCTATTTTTTATAATCATGGTGAATGACTAGACTAGGAATCTATTGCACTAGAAAGTCAATTGACCTAACGGTTGAATTGCTTCCAAGAGTGGAGATTGGGTTTTATGTGTATAAGCCATAAAATTGGTCGTGGTGTAGCCTGTGAATGAGCAGCCTTTAATGATAGTCTCATATTCATTCTCTAATTTGAGTCTAAGTGACTCCTACCTAAATGTATGTGTAATGATAAGGTTTACCATGATGGACTTTGTATCTCATTAGGAGGCAGACACTAAGCAGTAGAAATTAGGTTTCTTCCTTAGTTAATCTAGACTACGTTTGCATCTGACCTAATATGCTTTGATGTGTGGGTGCAAGATTGATAACGTGTCCACATGTAATGCAATGTTATATGCTTTCCATGTTTATTTAATGCTAAACGTTTATGTTTGTGTAGCTATATGGACTGGCTCATGTCTATTGTAAAAGCGTTTGCCTGTTTTCTTAGCCATTTAGAGTAAATAATATTCTCTGTCAGTGTTTAGGCTATATAAACACATTCTCTAAGTGCTAAATGCTCTAACATGTTTTACATGATGATTGCAGATTTAAAAATTATACGGTTTTTTTGTATGCGTCATTTTACATGGACTTATGTATTAATTGGCACCTACAATAGTGTAGTGTAATGTATGACATTGAATATTTAAATGTCTATATAATTCTCACATTAATTTGTTGATTATTTTGTTGATGCATGCTTGATAAACTTGCATGGTTTGTTATCTATATATCGTGATTGCATTAGGTAGTATAGTTTTATCTGCACTAGAATCTATTTCTTGCGCTCTGTGTCACGCAATATCTAAAAAGTCAAAAGAGTTTACCAAAACTTGGTATTAAAATCTCTTAGAGTCTTCAGTGCTACACACTCTTTTTGATCATCATCTCGCTTTCTTCCTCAAATCTCCACTTCTGCTGTCGTCGCAAGAAAAGGTTGATAGAACGAAGTCTCAGTAACGTCCTCCAAGTAGGTTTGACAACTTAATATTTCATCCTGAACATATGTCAAGTATCGCTTTAACTGTTGGGGAGATCGCATAAAGTGTTAATGTGTCATATCCGAAAATCCATAGATTCAAGACCTTGTAACGGAGTAGTAGTTAAAAGCGTCTTCCTTTCTCTTCGGAGACGAAATAAACATTCTTTGTTCTCTTCGACGCGAAAAGTACATTCTTTCTCTTCGACCGAAAAAATTCTTTATTTCGGGAAAGATCATTCTTTTCTTCGAAAAAAACATTCTTTTCTCTTCGACAAATAACATTATTTCTCTTCGACGGATGTGAGACACTGTCTTTTCTCTTAAACGAATAACACTCTTTGTGTTTCGATCATCACTCTTTTTCTGTCTCTGAGATCACCATGCCTCTGTACAACCATAGAGATGATACATCTCTTTCTTCACTATCTTTCGCTGTACCACCTTGAAGACAACCATTTTACGGTCGGTCGTGGTTATTGTTCTGTATGAACATACGCATTGCTCGAGAGAAGCCTAATAACTTTATGAGTGTTGTTGATCGTACGCTAGACCACCACATCCACTTGAGTTTGAATTTGTCAAAGCTCGTCGCCTCTATGTGTTTTTTCTCTTCTATTTAATTCTTTCTTTGCGACGAAAACCGCGAAGTTATGTCATCTTTTCTTAGGATCAATGTCCGAAAGGAACGATCTCCATCGAATGGAATGCGTCTGGAAGGATTTGTCAACGCGGCGACTTTCTTTCTTTAGCTCCTTCAAGCTGCGAATCGTTCGTAAATATCTCGTCTAAGTGTAGTAATGTTGGAACACAATTGTATCTTCTCTTGTTTGTATGACTGAGTCTGGATTCCTGTCTATCTTCTATTCCGTGCGTCGTGACAACTTACTATTTTCATGTCCGAGTACTTTATTGTATTTTTAATTAGCGAGAATGCGCAAATTATAAATCTACTGCTTTTACAGAAATTCATCAACCTCTATAAACTGCCTCTCTCTGTTGGCGGTCCGGCGGCCCCCAGATCTATTCTGGCGACACCCAGATATATCTGGGACCGTCGGCGCAGCGCTTTGTAAGTACATTCTGTTTTCCATAACCGCGTAACACTTCCTCCGTTTTGTGACGGCTGGCGTCCACTCTAGCACTGCCGCAAAGCTATGCTGCCAATATTCTCTATGTTTAAATTATGTCATCTCATAATCCTAACACTCATAGATAGCATCATTGCTTATGTTGTTAATATCAGTGAATTTTCGTAATGGAAAGTCGCATCTCATTTCTGCAAACACAGAATCCTTAGACAATCGTCATACTCACAAATCTCCTCACATCTTGGTCCTCACTTCTCGTAAACCTCTTTTCTCACCTCAAATGGTCTTTTCACTTCTAAACGGTCCTCTCTTTCTCAATAGTCTTTTTTACTTCTGATGTTTCTCACTTCTAAACGTTCATTTTCACTTCTAATAAGTCTTATCTCCTATAACGTTTCATCTCACGTCTAAACGTTTCTTCTCTTTTAATAGTCTTGTCACTATTAACATTCCTCGTATATCTTCTCCTAGAACTTAATTATTTCAATCTGGAATATTTAAGTAATTTTGCGAAGGCGAAATGTTCACTCCTTCGCTAAATCTTTCCGCAGCTTTGGAAAGTGTGAAGAAACATGAAGAAGATGTTCTCAGTCCTTCAAGTGTTAGATGGATGGTCACCACGCATTGTCGAGGCTTGTGTCTCATTTGACTTCTTCCGACCATGAGAAGAAGTTACGACCTCATGGTCTCATCTTACCTGCTGGTATCACGCATTTCACAACCACTCGCCTGTGGATTCCTCAACATTTGTAACCCAACAAAGAACACTCACCAACCTTTGAATGTCCTCAGATCAGATCCACCTTTGTTCGATAGGATCGTATGCACATCAATTATGTGGTCGGTGATCTGTGATATGTGCGGTTGTCGCAGAGAGAAATGTCAGTTGCGTCTATGTCTCATCTGTCTGTCGTGTCTACACGAGGTGGTGCGCCTGTACTGTTCTAGTGCGATCGTGAAGAGCGCGTGTCTCATTTTTTGGCTAATGTGAGGATTCGGTCTCGCGCCACTTAGTGACGCTGCACACTGGCGTGACATCTGCAGTTCTCGCGGCTATGCGCCGGTGTGCTGTTGTGTGTTGCGTGTCTTTCGATGTGCTCGTGCGTGAAGGTATAGATAGATTTGATGTTGCATATGTGTTCGCGGTGATGTGTGGTGTGTGCAGAGGTAGGTTGTGTTGTTGTGGTTTTATCTCGTGAGTGTGGGTGTCGAAGTTGGTGATAAGTTGCGAGTGGAGTTCTGCGCCGAGACAGTCTTGACTCAGCGAGAGAAGACGACAGACTATTAACGGCGTGTACATGATCGGTTAGTATATTCGTGGTAGGTAGAGTGTCGATCTACTAAGTAGTCAGATGAAATCCTTCAATTAATTTAATATCTTGGTTGTCTCAACGGCAATTTTTGATAGTTTTAAATGGACTATTTAACCCTTTGATTTTTGGTTCCGAACTTGACTTTGACTTTTGACTTTAATTGTCGTCATAAAACTTTTACGCTTTAACCGACAATTATTCGAAATTTATTTAAATAATAAATCATAATTTTTATTATTATCTCCCATTTACGAATTTATTTTTCAAACTTATTTGACTTGAAAACGAGAAAATATATGTTACTCCTAAGTAGACTTATCAAAAATGACCTGTCAAAGTGAGTTATTAATTATGGGTATACTAGCGTTTGACATAAAAACGACATCGACAGCACTTTCCAGTTTTACGAGATACGAAACCAAGCAGAAAATAACGTAAAAAGACCCTCGTAAAATTGTTGAGTGTCAGTACGCGTACCCGACACAAGAAATAATTACATTTAAATTAATTGTACTATTTTTTTAAATAAAATATTTAAGAAATTAGATGTTTTAATATTTTATTCAAAAGTGTTTTGATTTAAAAATGAGAATGTTGCAAAGATAAAGTTTTATTTACGTGATCGTCTCAAGCTTAACCTCGAGACTCCCAAGATGGTACCAAATAAATCTATAATAATTTTTAAAATATATTTTATAAAAAAATCGGATTTATAAAATACTAGTCGTGTAAATACTCATTTTTGCGGGAAAAATCATTTGGAACGCAACGACGTAATTTTCGAGTTTTTAATCGTCTGTTAACTAGCTCAAACGAGTCCCGAACCATTATTTAACGAAAATTACACTTCCGTTCCCTGTGCTAATAATTACCGAAAGGCCCCGCTCAATGTATACATATTACACTTTGTGTTTTAAACTTGAAGACATTTAAATAGGCCAAACCCCTTACTTAGGGTGTCATCTCTTTCTTATGATTACCTAGTAACACAGCACTTCCTTCTCCCTGCTCCTCTCTTTCCGGCGCTGCTCCAGCGAGTTTTCGGCGACTTCCGGCCGATCTCCGGCTTCAACCACCACCACGCCACCCTCCTCCACCGTGGATACATCACCATCTCTACCACGTTCACCATCTCCTGCGCCATGTCGCCCCGCACCACCATGACCGTCTCTTCGCTTCCAGGCCATTGCACTATCCTCACTGCGCATGCCTAAACCACCTCGCCAACATCATCACGTCACCTTCACCACCCCACTGACGCCACCATCGTCACCTCCACCCTTCACCGCCACCACAGCCTGCAACCCCCTCGTCAGCCACCAACCACCACCATCTCCTACCTCCTGCGGCCGCATACCAACACCACCTCCATCGTCGCCACGTTACAGCCGTCTAAACCACCACCACCGTCACCCCTCTTATTCGAGTTTGGATGAGGTCTTGTTTTGTATAGAAAAACGTATATAGAGTACGTTTGTGTGGTTGTGTTGTTTAAGCATGTTTCATTTTTGTTTAAGTTAGCTTTCTTTTTGGTTCTTGTGTTTCGGTTGATATACACACCCAAATATGGTGTTTGTTTATGCGTTTAAACTGCCCAAACGGGGCGTTTGGAACTGCATTTTTACTGTAGCAACAAGGGTGTTTGGTTCTGGGTTTAACAACCTAGCAAGGGTGTTTGGTTTTGGGGTTAACAGCTCCAACGGGAGCGTTTAGTTTTAGTTTAACCACCTTAAAGGGTGCGTTTGGGACAGCAGCTCCCAGTAAGGGTGTGTTTGTTTTATTTATTTTTGTTTCTCGCTCCGATGTTGTCTTAGTGTATATATATAGTATATAGTTTTTATATATATTGACCACGCGGCGTATTTTGGCAACATGGTTTGATGTTATAAGGAGAAAATGTTAAATTTTGTATAAATATGGGAAATGTTGTATAACGAACTAGGCGCATGCCGAAATTTATAAAAATTTCAGTACTTAGAAGTTTTCACTAAAATTTCTATTATTTTAGAAAACCGATAAAAGAACGAGATATAGTATTAATATTATTAATTTCTGTTATGTTCAATAAAACCGGTAAATAAACGAAATCTTATACTTTATACAAACGAGATATTGTATTAACTAATATTAAGTTGTAATGAGCTTGATCACTGGAATAAAGCTTTATGATCTTTGGATGATTCAAGGATTTGAGAGGGTGTTGTGGGTTATTTTGAGCAGTAAAGAATGAGTTGCATAAAGGTGGAGAAAAAATAGTGGGGAAAAGTCCGTATTTTATAGGACAAACTGGAGGAGCGTCAGTTGTGTATGGGCGGTACCTCCTTAACAGTAAGGGGCCGCCTTAGGCTAGAGGCTTCGCGCATTGTCTTTTGTGTAGGGGAATTTCTAGTAACATGTTCTAGCCGTTTCTAGGTTCGAAACTTTGTAGATATCAAAATGATTTATGTATGAAGTAAATATATTCTTTCTAAATTGTAGAAAAATATTTTGATAGAATGTTTATGTAAAATGTCCTTACAAATTTTATAGAAAATTTTAATGGTGAATAAAAATTTCCGTTGATCATTAAAATGCATTACGCAGTTTGTTTAATTCATACCTTTAGAAGTGAGATTAAATTATTGAAATGAAAATTAACTACTAATTATTGTTTACGTTTTAATTTTACATTATAACGTTTTATATTTGTGATTAATCAAAACGAGAAGGGATGTGACACAAATTAATAATGTTTTAGTCGGCATTATTTATATCGGACAATTATCCCCATTTTTGATGATTACAAAATTTAAACTCATTAAATGTAGAATTATTTTTAAACAAGTATTTAGTGAGTTTTATGTCATTTCTCCCCCTTTTTGTAAAATCAAAAAGGCATCGTCAAGAATTGCAAGTAAAAACGACAGAACAAATACTCCCCCTTGATGTGTGCTCCCCCTCGTTCGAGGGCACCAAGGAATCGAGCTATGTTTTCTTGGTTACAAAAACGAGTTAGAATATGTCATATCATTTCTAACAGGTAGCAAGGAAGGAGAGAAGAAATATTGGGCTACAACCAAACGAATGTCATTCTCATTAAAAATAAATATGTGTGTTGAATACACACTTCATGCATGACAAAAGGAAAATAAACCTGCTACAGCATGTGATGAAGCTATCGCAACAAGTCTATAGATTATAGTAAAAGCTCCATTACGGACTGGATCTTGCAAAATGGTAGATGTATCAGATATGAGTGAGGGACTAAACATAGAGTATGTTTAGTTTGGGGGTGGGATGGGCGGAGGTGGTGGGATGACGATTGGTGGTTGTGAGTGCATATGTTCTAAAATATGAAAACCATATATTGAAGATGCATAAGTTGTAGTCAATTGAAGTATGAATAAGTGTCTTAGGTAGATGGTGTTTTGTAGGTGCAGTAGGAGTACTAGGTGATGGAAATTTGATGTTGGGTGATGGAGTTATTGTGTCAACGCGCTTGGGTTATATCCACGAAAAGCAAATTGTTTTGGTGGAATGATGTTTGATTTTTGGTCTCTGTGAGACTTTGGAAGATTGTAGGCTTCTTAGTAGAGGGGCCCTTGGAGGTTTATGTATTGGTTGATGATGAAATGAGGGGAAGATGGTGAATTGGCTGATTTGCCCTGTGGGGCATTTCGGCTTGATTTGGAGGGAATTATTGGAGAGGATTTGTTTGAAAAGTTGAATTGAATTATGAATAAGTTTGGTGTAGATTCCCAAATATTGTTTGAGCATTCTGGTGCAAATATAGCTGTAATACTAGGTTAAAAGAGGGCAGTGAAAGCAGATAAAAAAATATTGTTTTACCCGTGAAATTGGCTATGGACGGGTGCTCCGTTAAGTAGTAGGGCGGTCGCCCTTTAAAGATAAGGGGGTGCGCCGTGTTGTGAATTAAGTGGGGCTCCTCGCCGTCGGCGAAAATCATTGTGACATAATTTTTTTTTTCTCAGAATTTTCATGAGAGTGTTTCTGTTTTGGTGGTTTATTTGCAGCAAGTCCTATTGAGTTTTATAAACACTTCTAATAACATGTCATAAACACATTAAAGCATGGAACCAAATAATGTCAGTACTTTAGGAGATTTGATAACTAAACAATCCCAAATGTTCATTAAACATCATGAGGATGACAGCATCTAAAAGAAATATAAGAATCTATCTATGTTTTCCGAGAGATTCGGTATTATCACATAAGAAAATTAGAGAAAAACACATAATAAAGTAAACTATTTGTCTTAAACTACAATTAGCTAACAGCTAATGTTGTCTCCTATTGTCTTCAGTTTGTTCTTCTTGCCTAAACACCCTTTTTAATGTCTTTGCAAATGACCTTGAATCACTCCATCGCATGTTCCTCGTGCATTAGTTGCGGTTTGTTGTAGCAAGTGTGGTTTGTCGTGCAGGAGAGTTTGATCAGTTTGTTGGGAGAGGAAGGTATTTCATGTGTTTTGGTATTGAGTAGAATGAGAGAGTTAAGTAGGTGTTAGGAGATGGAGTGTCTTGCCGGAAGTTTCGACATTGTCATCATCATCGTGTTGATGAGATGACATGCCTTGATGATGAGAGGATGAAGAAGAGACGGAGTGACGTGCTTTGCCACGATCACTTCGAGGTCATCGAGGTTGTTTTAAGAGCAAAGATGGAGCAGACTCGATCAACAATATTATTAGATGCTCTGTCGAGAGAAGGATATGCTTCTATGACGTGTCGATAAAGAAGAGTCAAGAACATGCCATATGGAAGATTTGCGGTTGGAGTAGCTCTAGCACATTGTGATTTTTTGATAAAGAAGTAAGCAAGATTGTATTGTTCTTCGGCAACAACATAATACAACATGTGAGCAAGACAAGCGGGGAGATGGTCCCGATGTCCTCCTAGTCCGAACACATTCTCTCGAATGAGTTCTTCCCATTGCTTCATGTCGGGGCTTTCGTTCTTTAGAGAGCCCCCCCCACGGCTATGTTTGGAGTTAGTAGTGACGGTTTGATCTTATGTGTGTGACGGTTTCTACATGTACTCGTTCCAATTCAGAGTCTGACGATGCAATATGGTCCCTCGTTTCTTGAGATATACTCAAGGTTGATGAGGTCCTACTCGTTGGTGTGAAAGGCTTAACGTTGTATAGGAGTTTTGAGGATTTGTCCGAGTTGAGCAGATGTGAGAGTTTTGAATTTGATGTTGAAGCATAAAAAGAGATGTCAAGAATAGGCCTTATTCGTCGGTTATGAATCGTGACTTGGACTATAGAAGTCTAAAGTTAATCTTGGAGAATGCATATCGGTTCGTTGATTTGAAATAGACAATGCTAAGCGAATGTTTGTGGGAAGAGGACGCTCGATGGTGGTTGGATTGTAGTAGGCTTGTCAACAACACGGCTTCGTGATGTGTGCGCGATTTTCAGTGTGAATTTGTAGAATTTGGCAATGGTAGGGGAAGATGGCCGGGGATTTTGGATACTTTTGGATGGAGGATGTAGTAAGGGATATAATTCGCTGGTGGTAGTGGCTTTCAGCATTTTTGTCATTAGGAGCAGTGTTATAAAACGACCAAAAAAATAAGTAAAAAATGAATGTTAACCTTATGTTCCTTAATTTTTTTGACCTAATGTCTAGGATGTCGAAGATGTCATATCCGTACAGTGATTTATATTTCAATATTCAAGGACAATAACCCAAACACTGCCCTTTATCAAAACAAAATCTTGTATAGCATGTTCGGGGACAAATTATGTATTAAGTGTTTATTTTGTTTGTTTGACTCAGAAACCATGTTTTATGAGCACTTAAAACCAATAAGTGGCCCTTTTTTTTTAGAGTTATTTATTAAAAATTATCAGATATATATGAATTATAATTTCTTGATGGCTTACTTGACAAGTTTGTTAATGATGTTTATAACATGTGACAAAAACTAGATAGTTGATGGTCATTTCGACTCTAAAAAATTGTGTCCTAAGAGATGAACCTACTCACACCCCTTTATTTTATTATACAATTATCTATTGATTCGAAATGTATGTATATTTAGGAGAATCGTACCGTTTTGATGGTCAAAGTGTTTAAATTGTTTAACGTGGTTTCTTGGATGAATCAACAATGTATAAACTTTGTTTTAAAAAAAATAAAAAATATGTATATATGTTTTTAAGAGTGTTGCGAGAACCAAGAGAAAAATTTTGGTTGACTGCGGAATGTTAATGCATGGTATGGAATTCGCTGTTATGACAACGGGAATCCGTGTGTAGTTATGGATTCCTAGCTGCAAAATAAAAAAAGTATGAAAATAATGAGAACACCCAATTTATGGATTGTGTTGCAAATTGAATGAAATCAAATGAAAGAATGATGAAAACTTACCAATAGATGTGGTGTTGAGATTGATTTGTGTGGTGTGTTTTCTCCTTGCGGATTTTGGTTAATTGGTGATTGAAGTTTTGATTTTGAGGTTTTAGTTGAGGCGTGTTCGTTTTCAGCAGGTGGAGGAAGAAGAAGAAAAAAAATGATGTTTGGGTATATATTTTTGACTGAAGGGGGTGGTTGTGTTTTTCCAGATTAGACGGTCCGATAATGATAATTAAGGGGGTCTCCCGCCGCCGCTTTATACCGGCGGTCCCCTTAAAGCAATGGTGATGGTATTTTCGTCACAGCAGGTAGGAGAAGAGGGAAGAGAGAAAAGTGATGTTTGGTATAAAATTCGACTGTAAGGGGGTGTTTGGTTTCACATATAGGCGGTCCTCTTAATTAATTAAGGGGGCCACCCTTTTTACACGGTCGGTCCCCTTAATTTTAAGGGGGTCGCCATCTGGAAAAAAATTGATTTTTGGCTAGTTTTGTGAGAATGAATATTGATAATTTTTAATTAACTCTTTGTTTAATTAAAAAGTTTCTTTGACTATCTCTAACGAGATAATCAGGATGTCAATACATAAGAAGATTTGGTGACTAGACTTCTTGCGAACATGATGAATTAATTTCTTCGAACGAAAAAATTAATTAAAACATTTTGAAATGGGAAAGAGTGGATATTGTGGAGGATGAGAGATTGGAATGGATTTAAGACTTTAACAAGGCGATTTTGATAGACGTAGTTAAGGCGAGCATCGAGGTGGAAGGGAGTTTGTTTCATCCATAGTGGTTTAAGACTTTTCTGATGCAAAACTAAACTCATTTTTCTTCGTCTACGTGAGTTCATGGCCATAGAAGATTTCCATTTTATAGTGATTCATGAATAATCCATGTGAAAGAATGGTTCCTAATGAATAAATTCTTTTAAAAACTAGAAAGCCAACAAATGGCATTTCTAGTGACTACCATATTTCCTAACTATCACTAATACTAAGTATATCATATACCAATCTATAATTTACGTAATTAAAGAGTAAGACGTGCCTTAGCCTTCAAGAGAAATTACTTTAAAATCTTCAAGGTAGCAAGCTTTAAAGATGAGGATTTATGGAAATCTTATATGAGTCCTTCAATTTGTTTGACGAAAGCCAAATGATGCTTGTAGATGATTAACCTCATAAGATATGATGATTTAGCCATTTGGTCCCCATTGTTTCATGGGTCTGAAGTTATTGTTTCTGAACATTTTTTGCATTTAATTCGGACACATGCACGGTGAACATCTTCCACATTGAGTAAAGCTTGGTTGGTGTGGATGATTTCACATTTTGTGATTAGTGTTAGAGTAATTTGGTCTACCTTGGTCTCTCCTAGGTTGAGGTGTTTTGGAACGAGATGAAAGTTTTCCTTTCTTCTCGGAGAAGGTGTTTTAGACCTCATTATGGGTTTAGTAAATCCGACTTTGGGTTTTAAGGAATGTTTGTAAAAACGTTTTACCTCATCACCACTTGCAATAGGAATTTGAGTATTGTTTATAAGTATAAATTTTGGTTTTGAGTTTAGGTTTAATTCTATCAATTTTTCTTTAGACTCGACTTCTTAAGCTCTTAGAAAATTTACTTGTTTGGTTTCACTAGGTGACCCTTTGGTAAAATTAAATCCTAAACCGGATTTATCTCCGGAAGGTTTTTGAGAACTTATTATTTTCTTAAGTGAGTGACTACTATCATTAAATTGATTTAGCCTAGATATTTCTTTTCTAAGCTTCTCATTTTCAAACTTAAGGTCTTGACATAATTTGCATTCTTCATTTACTTCCTTACCTTTTTCTAACCTAGATAATTTATCTTTTAATTCTAGTGCTTCATTCTCTAATTCTATTTTAGCTTGTTTTAGAGTTTTATTTTTAGCCATGACTTTTAGTCCTATTTTGCATAGTCTACTATATTCACTATCTAAGTCATTTTCGTCTAATGATGATTGGTCATCACTAAAGTATTCGGTTTCAGAAAGTACCTCATTGGAAGCTTTAGCCATAAGACACTTTTCATCCTTTGTCTTCTCCTCTTCATCTTCGTCGCTATCACTCCAAGATCCTCTAACAAACGCCTTTTGATTTTGATATTTTGATAGTTTCGGACATTCTCCGATGAGATGATTTGGATCTCCACACTTAAAGCATTTTCTTTAGCCTTTTCCATTTTTGTCGTCTTTATTTCTTTGGAATGAATTTCTTTCTTCATGTGGTTGTCTTACGAATCGTCCTCGTCTTTTGAACTTTGAAGAATTTCTTAAAGTCTCTTAACGGCCAATGGCGTATTCTTCATCATCACTATCGGAGTTGAGCTAAATCATCAACACTAGATTTCCCTTTCTCTTCTAGCTTTCAAGGCAATAGAATCAACTTTGTTCTCTTTTGCCTTTGACTTTAGAATCTTCTTAATTTCTTCTTCATAAACCTTTTAAATTTCCAAGAGTTCGTCAAGTATAGAGTTTGTTAAGATTTCTTTTATTCTTCAATCGCCGTGACTTTTGCGCGCCATTTAGGATGTGAATGGGCCCTACGAAATTACCTTAACACAATTCCTTGCAAAGACTAAAGCATTCATCAAGTGCTTTAGACTATAATAATAGTGTTAAATTAGCAAAATGCATTATCTATTGATTCCTCTTTCGGAATCATGAATTGTTCATATTGTTGAACAAGAAGATCTATTTTGTTTCTTTTGACTGATTAATTACCTTGATGAGCTGATTAACTAAAGTATCCAAATTTCTTTGCGGTGTTGACACATAAAAATTCTTTTTATATTTCTTTAACGTGTAAAGCATTATAAATTACCATTTTATCCTCATTATTTTAGCAATTTCCTTTTTAAGATCATCGTTTTGTTTATGAAAAGGTACAATTTCATCCTTTCTAGATCTTTTGACTTCACATAAGTTTCGAATCTATTTTTCCAATAAATAAATCCATCACTTTCAAAAAATGGTGGTCTTTGCAATAATTGCTCTTACTAAAAAATATTTTTCCGATTCCATAGATCGATTCAAGTATTTAAAATACAATTTATTTTAAAAATCTTGTTTGACGTGGCTCTTGATACCAATTATGGAAAACTCAAGGGGGGGGGGGGGTTGAATAGTTTACCGCTTTTTAATTTAATGTTTATGTTTGTTTATAAAAACTTAGATTCGACTTTTTGTGAATTCAATACTTGCACAATATGAATAATATAAATAAGTAAGAACAAATAAAGAAATAAGAGATAAGAGTTAGAAAGATCAAACCACAATACAAAGATTTATAGTGGTTCGGTTACGAAGCACCTCTTCGCTTCGCCCTACTATCCCACTCCTCGAGTACCTAACTTGAGAGTTTTTCTTTACTCATGTCAACAAACTCCCTTATGGCGGAGAAAACCGTACACAACTTTCGCTTATATCAATTTCCGACACTAAGCTAGATGTCAAGTTCTAATCTTAGCTAGAACCAATCTATCAAGACTTCATAACTTCTTCACTACTTTCACGACTTCACAACACAACTTTACAACTACACAACTTCTTCACGCCTTAGTATTCTTCACCATACTACTTCACCTACTATTCACTTATACTTACACACCTAATACTATGCACACTTGGATGAATCCAAAATTCAACTATACTTACAACAATCACCAAGATCTATCTACTACACAACTTTATAAGATTTACAAGTTATGATATGGATGCAACAAGATTTCAATACACACTTGAGGTGTAATACTTCTTCACTTGATGATGGAAGTATTTTCTTCTTGCACTAGAGAATTGACTGTTCACGTGGAACAAAGCTATATGATTAAAAATGATAAGGATTTTAATGAATATGTGGCTAGTATTTTATCAGAAAGAATAAGTGCAAAAGGTGCGAAAATAGTGGGGAATAGTCCAGTATTATAGGACTATTTGAGAGAGCGACTACTTACGGGCGGCCCCTTAATAGTGGAGGTCCCCTTAAAGATAAGGGGCCGCCCGTGTATTTAAGGGGGCCTCCCTAGACTAGGCGCTCTCCAGTTTGTCCTTTTGTGTATGGGGAATTTTCTGGAACTTTCTAGCCGTTTTAGGTCCGAAAATTTGAATTTCAAAATGTTTATTTTGAATAAAATATTTCTTTTAATTGTAGAAAATATTTTGTAATGTTTATAAAAATGTTTACAACATTTTATAAAAGTGTGAGGTTGAATAAAAATTTTCTTTGATCATAAAATGCATTAAGCATTTATTTATTTATACCTTTAAGTGATATAATTTTAAAAAGGAAAATTTACTACTAATTACTTGTTTACGTTTAATTTTACATTGAATGTTTTTATATTTTGTGATTATCAAAACGTAAATATGTGAAAAATATTAATAATGTTTTTAGGCATTATTTCTATCAACAATGTCTGCCCCCACCTTTATGTCAAGGTGTGCCTTTTCCTGCTGCTTTACCAAGCAGTCCGTGTTTATCCTTTCTTCAAGTTGCTTGTCTTCAACCGTCTTTGAGCCTTGCAACATCGTCGTTACTAACCCGAAAATCCTCAGTTTCATGATTCCTTTGAGCTCCCTGCAGTTCCACCTCAAACCAAACACGTTTTTCATCATGTACTCCATGGAATCCTGTTTCAAAAACAGTACCAAGTTGTTTGCACCTAATTTTTTTATGACCAAGTTGTTTGAACCCAACTTGTTTAGAACCAAGTTGCCTTAATCCAACTTGTTTAGAACCTCCATAATTTTGTACAATATTCCCATCGAGCTTCTTGATGTCAAACCTAGTTATCGAACTAGCCATTCTTCTTTGACCTTGCTAAAAACCTTGTCAAGTTGTTTCTTAACCAACTTTACAAACAAGTCTTACAAGTCGTGTGTTAAAACCGCTTTCTTGTAAAGATTGATCTACTAACCTTTAGAAAACCCAAAAGCTTCGATATTTCCACCTCAATTCTACAACCTTGATATACCTTGTGCTCCAAGTAATTACTTTTCTTGAATTACGAGACAAAACTAAACCTTACTTGTTTTCCAAAAACCACCAAGACTTTGAATACCAAGAAACCTGCGGACACATTCAAACTTCAATAATTCAAGATTCTAGATAATCAGCTAAACCTTGAAGCCTTTTTACCCTTTAAACTTGATCACCTCTAGAACCTTTAAAACAATACCTTGAAGCTTAGAGATTTAACCTTGTACTGTTAGGAATACGAAAGTATTAGTCACTTCCATATATATCTCTAGATAGCTCGCTAAGTAATATTTGGAAACTAAATAGGTTAGTTAAGGAAAAACCCATGGACCAAGCCCATGGCTGGCCTAGTATAGTAGTATATAAACCCTTTTCCATGCTATGGAAAAGGTGCTGGTTGTTTCATTTTTCACATACTAATCTAATATTATTCATGTTCACTTTCTCTCACTGGAAGCAACCTCTCACTCTCTTTCTCTCTCTCTTTAGATTTCTTCATACTTGTATGTTTGTTTAAGGATTACTTATATTCTACAAATGGTATCAAAAGCCATGGGGTGATAATCTTGTTCTTGTGTGCGTTTTTTCTTTTAGTGTTCTTCTTGTCATTTTTGTTTTTTTGCTTCGAAGCTTTTTAGTACACTAAAAGACCATATACTTTGGTATAAGGATATAGTATCATTAGTCATACAAGGTGTACAAGCAAAGATCCAAGGAAAACATCTATTTTTGTGCATTTTTTTTGTTCGAAGCTTTTTATAGTACAAATCTTGATTTCAAATCTTTTTGTCTTAAAAACCATAAAGTTTGCATTTTAAGGTTCTTTTAGGCTTAGAACTACTAGTTGTACAAGAAAAACTAAGAAAAAAGGTCAAAAAGTGTGTCTTTTAAGGTTTTGAAGTTTGGTCTAGGCGATTTATATGTATTGAGATACTTGGGCGATTTATACGAGTTAGGGTTCATGCGATTTATACGCTGTTTTTGGCTTAAGCGATTTATACGTTGTTTTGACCTGGGGCGATTTATACATGATTTAACCTTGGACGATTTATACGTGTTTCAACCTTGGGCGATTTATACGCGTTTCAACCTTGGGCGATTTATACGGGTTTTAACCTTGGGCGATTTAACACGTTTCAACCTTGGGCGATTTATACTTATACTTTATTTAGGCAATTTATACCATTTCTCTTGGGTGATTTATACATTACACTTTGGTGATTTATACACTTACCTTGGGAGATTTATACCATTTTTTCTAGGAGATTTGTATATTGCTTCTAAAAGATTTATATGGTTTTTTCTGTGGTGTATAAAATCCTGTGAAATATTTACTTATTTTCCGGTTTCATCAAGAATTGTAAAATCCTATGTAATCTCAAGACCATTTCATTTCTAAGGACATCACTTTAACACAATTACTTCTTATCACTGTTCGATCAACAAGTAATCTTTTTAACAAACCTAAGTAACAATGACTACTCTTGCTGAATTCATGATACTTTTTGGTGCGGACAATCGTCCACCAATGTTGGACAAAGACATGTATGATTCTTGGAAAAGCATAATGGAACTATACATGCAAAACAGAGAGCATGGAATAATGATACTTGAATCAGTCGAACATGGTCTACTAATTTGTCCTAAGATTGAAGAAAATGGTGTGACCAGGACAAAAAAAATGAGGAATTATCTGCAACTGAGAAAATTCAAGCTGATTGTGATCTCAAGGCAACAAATATCATTCTTCAAGGACTACCATCTGATGTCTATTCACTTGTTAATCATCACAGAGTTGCCAAGGATCTATGGGAAAAAATTCAAGTACTAATGCAAGGTACATCATTAAGAAAAGCATGAAAGGGAGTGAATTGGTATGATGTCCTTTGATAATCTGTTTTACATCAAGTGAAGGGGGAATCACTTCATCAGTTACACAACTGATCAATGAATGAACATTTACAAAATAAAATTCGGAGCACTTTTAGTCAATACCAAGTCTTAAACAGACTTCCCACCGTAATGAGTAAGTTTATGACTGATGTCAAACTTGTAAAAGATTTGCACACTACCAACTTCGATCAGCTTAATGCATATCTTGAACACAAGAACTCCTGCAAATAAGTTCGTAGTATGGCGTTAACATCAGTCAAGATCAAATCGCATAGAGCAAAAATCATCAAATGACACCATCTCACTTCAACACTTATCAGTCTTCATACCAAAATCCACAATTCCAACAACAGTTTTCACCATCTCAGTCTCTTCAATATGGATCAATTCATCCCACACAACATTACTCAACTACTTATCAATTAATTATTCGTCATCATCGTATCCTAATGCTTACTCACCTATCGTTCATCAAGATGCTTGTACACAACCACAATGCATTCCTCAAATTGAATATACTATCTACACAGTTAATCAACAAACACATCTTGCTGAATTTCCTCAAATAGACTTTAGTCTAGCAGTTCCAGTGTTTAAGCAAGGAGATGACCCTATTGATGCCATTAACAAAATGATGTCATTTTTGTCTACTGTCATCACATCTCGTTTCCTAACTACCAACAATCAGCTAAGAAATTATTCCAACCTAAGATAACAAGCAACTATTCATGATGGCAGGGTGACTGTTCAACCACTACAGGGGAGATCAAATTCTTATGTTGCGGGTACTTTAGGAACAAGGGCTAACATCTCAGGAACAAGAGGGAATAATTTAGGTTAACAAAGGGTTGTGAAGTGTTTTAACTGCCAAGGGGAAGGTCACATGACAAGACAGTGCCCAAAGCCAAAGAGGAAAAGGGATGCTACATGGTTTAGGGATAAAGTTCTTTTAGTTGAAGCACAAGGATCTAGTAAAGTTCTGAATGAGGAGGAATTAGAATTTTTGGCAGAAGGTCCAGTTACACAGACGGTCATTACACACAATGCATCTTATCAAGCTGATGATTTGGATGCATATGATTCTGACTGTGACGAGATCTCTATAGCCAAAGCAGTTCTTATGGCCAATTTTTCTAGTTACGTATTAGATGTTCTTTTTGAGGTACCACACTCTGACAACACTCATAATGATATGCTAAATCAAAGTGTGCAAGAGATGTCAGATTCTGAACAAACTCATCTTGTGAGTTATCCAGAGAATGAGATAACTAGTGATAGCAATATCATTTCTTACTCTTAGTATTTGCTTGAAACATGAAATGCAGCTGTTCGGGATACAAATTCTTCTACACAACAAGATGCCATGATATTATCTGTGTTTGAACAACTGTCAAATCAAGTAACTAATTGTAACAAGGTAAATAAGGACAATCTAATGGCCAATGAATCCTTATCTGCTGAGCTTGAAAGATACAAAGAACGGGTGGAATTTCTAGAAGAAAGACAAAATATGGATTTAAGTACTAGAGAAAAGCTTATAATAGATGATATAATTCAAGATAAAAATGCATAGTTTGCGGATTTTGAAAAGGAAATTAACTCTCTTAAACAAACTCTTTCTAAACAATTAAGGAAAAGGAATTGTTAACAGAAACATTTAATGTTCTCAAAAACGAATCCAAGGAAAAGGAAACTAAAAATATTGATAAAGAAATTGCTTTGCAAAAGAAAGTTAAAGAACTGGACAATATTGTTTATAAAATGGGTCAATCTGCGCAAACTGTGCATATGCTCGCGAAACCACAAGTTTTCTATGATAACAATCTTAAACAAGCTCTTGGTTTTCAAAATCCTTTCTATCTCAAGAAAGCTCAGCAGATTAGGCCAATTCTTTATGATGACAGAGTTATTGCTAAGGAAACCAATGTGATTTCAATTGCTGACTCGGAAGAGACTTTGATGCTTGAGGAAGAGAGTCGATCCAAAATGCTTTTATAACAAAGTGATCCAATGGTTTTAGAAAAGAAAGTTAACATTAAACCAATTAATTATGCTGAGTTAAATCGATTATCTGAAGATTTTGGTAAATGTTTTGTTCCACAACAAGAACTGTCTGATGAACAAGCTCTCTGGTTACAAACTTTACACCCTAATACTGACCAATCTGCTTCATCACTTGTCACAATTGAGGCTCCTCGGGAACTTCCTAAGGAAAGGCCTGGTTAATACAAGCTTTAAAAAGCTTAAATACCATCTAGGACAATTTGATACTGTAGTGAAAAATCAGACTACACCTGATGTTTTAAAAAAAGGGAAGGGGGGTTTGAACACACTAAAGCTATTTTTCAAAATGAAATAATTCCATTTTTAAAGACCTTAAAAGACATATTTAATGTTTTTGATAAAGATCTTTTAAAAGAGCTAACGGAAGTACAAATTGTTTTTAACCAGATGGAAGCTGCAGTTCAACAGTATTTTGTAGACAGACAGTGCTTTGAAATTCAAAAGAAACAATTTTTGATTGAAAAAGATCAACTCTTGGATCAAATCATTTCTCAAGATATTGTTAATATTGTTGTGCATTCTTCTGTGAATATGAATACTTCTGTGAATGTGAATTCTCATGTTGCTATGAATGATTCTGTAAATTATGTTGAAAAGTGCAACAAGTGTCTGGAACTTGAAGCTGAGCTTATCAAACAACACAACATGGTTGAAAAAGATGAGTATAATAGACTTTCTAAAAGATTTTCTAAACTTGAACAACACTACATTTCTCTTGAACTTGCAATGCAACTCAATAATTTTTTTTTCAAAAGAATGACACATCTGTGAACCAAACTGAACCTGCATTTCATCATTTGTTTGAATTAAACAATTTGAAAGCTGAGCTTCAAGCAAAAGATACAACAATCGAGAAGTTGAAGGCAAACAGTAAACGTTTGAATAAAACTTCCACCACAAATAGTGTGAAAAAGGACATAGATGAGATTGAGACCATCAACATAGAATTGGAACATAGGGTGGCAAAACTAATTGCTAAAAATAAGCATTTGAAACAGACTTATAAATAACTCTATGATTCAATAAACCATCACGTGTTCGTGCTAAAGAACATGTTGAATATTTGGTTAATCAATTAAATCAAAAGTCTGTTGAAATTACTGATTTAAATGCTCAACTTCAGGAAAAAGTTGTTGTCATAACATCATTAGAAAATGATCTTAGGAAATTAAAAGGAAAGAACATAGTTGACAATGCTGCCCAAGTGTCAAATGCTACCACTATTGCTCTAGGAATGTATAAGCTTGATCCAGTAACCTTGGCTCCTAAGGATAAGATTAATAGGGAAACTCACATATACTACCTTCAGCACACTATGGAACAAGCTGCTATTCTTAGGGAGATAGTTGAACAAGCTAAATCACTAAACCCGTTAGATAGTGCATCTTACTCTACCTGTAAGTATGTTAAGCTGATTCAAGAGTTGCTAGGCTATGTTAGAGATACTTGCCCTGATATTCACAAACCTGGTGAGAAATTAGTTGTTGTCACGCCTATCAACAAGAAAAAAATAGTTAGGTTTGATGAACCCATCATATCATCAAGCACATCTCAAAAACAGTTAGGCTCTTCCTAAACACATGCATAACAGACCACTAACAATTATGTGTTAACTTCTACAGGAGTAAGCCGGTCTACTAAATCTAGCAGGTCAAAGTCTACAGACAATACAAAGAATGATAGGATCCTATAGATTTCAAGTAGTACCCAGAAGAAGAATAAAGTAGAAGACCACTCTAGGATAGTTAAGTCTTGTTTGAATAAACCAAATTGTGTTTTTGAACCATCTGGAAATGAAAATGTGTAGCATTCCAAATTAAATATAAATTTTGAGCTAATGTGCATTAAATGTAATAGTTCTATGTTTGATGCTAGACATGAATTGTGCTTTCTTGAATTTGTTTATGATATGAATGCGACTTCAAAATCAAAGTCTAATAAGAAAGCTAAAAAGAAGAAGAATGGAAACCTAGAGGAAAAGTGTTTACTAAAATTGGATATAACTGGATACCTATAGGAAGGACTTTCACTTTAGTTGGAAATGTGTGCCCTTTAACTAGGATTACCGCCACTGATAAAGTGCCTCTTAGGGAACCCATTCCTCTAATACTGCTTTGTGTAATGAGTTTGCTAATCTGATGACCACTATGTTCAAGATGTCGATGATGGGGCAGATGTCATTCTTTTTAGGATTACAAATTTCTCAAAGGCCCAGAGGCATCTTCCTAAACCAATTAAAATATGCTTCTGAAATTATTAAAAAATATGGTTGGCTAACTAGTGATTCTGTAGACACACCTATAATGGAAAAGAATAAACCGGATGAGGATCTACAGGGGATACCAGTTGATGCTACACTTTACCGTAACATGATTAGATCCCTCATGTATCTGACATCTAGTAGACCTGACCTTATTTATGCAGTCTGCTTATGTGCCCGGTATCAGGCAAAGCCTACCAAAAAGCACTTAAATGCGGTTAAACGGATCTTTCGATACCTAAAGGGAACCATTAACATGGGTCTCTAGTACTCGAAGGATACCGGTATATCTCTAACAGCATATTCAGACGCAAATCACACGGGGTGTCAGGACACTAGACGCAGTACATCAGGAAGAGCTCAATTCTTAGGTAATAAACTTGTTAGCTGGTCTTTCAAGAATCAAAAGAGCAATGCGATCTCGAGTACAAAGGTAGAATATATTGCCTTATCTGGGTGTTGTGCTCAAATCCTATGGATGCGCTCACAGCTAACAGATTATGGCTTTAAATTCAATAAGATTCCTCTGTACTGCGACAACAAAAGTGTAATTGCTCTATGCTGCAACAATGTTCAACACTCAAGAGCAAAGCACATCGATGTACGCTACCATTTTATAAAGGAGCAGGTGGAGAATGGAATAGTGGGACTCTACTTTGTTCAAACGGAATATCAACTGGCTGACATCTTCACCAAACCCTTGCCGCGAGAAAGATTCAGCTTCTTGATCGAAAAGCTCAGCATGAGAAGCATGTCTACGAAAACGCTTAAACGTCTAACAGAGGAAGAAAATGAGTAATGGTGGTAACTCGTGATATATCTTGTATCATATGTACATAAGAAAACATAAAAACACAAAAATATTTTTCTTTTATATAAATTTTCCAAAAAGAAAATTAAAAATTAAAAAAAATTAGAAAAATATAAAAATATGTATCTCTGGCATGTCTTCTGAAAATCGATAACATTTACGACTTTAGAAATGTCATTTAATAATGATACGAGGCTGTAAATGAAGTTTGAGCAGAAGTTTATAAGGTTTTAAAACATGCCAAAATGACTTGCTATTATTTCCGATAGCAACCCGATCATCATCTTAAAGGCAAGTTTTTCTAAAAGAAATCTTGTTCTCACAATGGGAAATTTATTTTTCTTGAGAATGAATTACTTCATATTCATTCAAAGGCTTGTGCTTACTTTGCAGCACAACCTGTGCTTTCTTTATTCCATAAGTGTACGTGTCAGTGCGTTTATGTGTTAAAATAAGAGAAATCTTATTTTTTATGGTGTTGTTTTCAGAAATAAAACATTAATATGAGAAATTCATCAGAAAATCATTTTCAAAGACATTTGACCACTTAAACAACGACTAAAGCTCTTTAAATAGAAAACGGGTCATTGTTTGAGTGGAAGAAAATGTCAAATATCTTCTTCATAAAATTAGTTTGTGATAAATGGAAAAAAAATGTTTTAAACAATAACGGGTTAATAATTAAAGAGGAGTTAATTACGTTTAACTTATTTGTGCCTTAAATGTTATGTGTTTATGCTTTTTAGGGAGTAAATAGCAAAAATAAGTTGCTAGGTATGGTAGTTAAAACTTTAGGGACTATTTGTGCCATTAGTTAAACCATACTTTGCCTTAGAAAACTTATTGATGGAAAATGCATAAGGATTAGAAGTTCAAGGGGCATTTTTGTCAAACTCTTAAAGTTCAAACACAAACACCCCCTTTGCCCCGTTCGTTAACTCTCACACAAACACAAACACTTTTAATTTTTTTTCTCTCCATCTCAAAATCGTCCTACCTTCAAGTCTATCAATCTCGTTCGTTTTCAACCTTAAGGTAAAACTAAAATTGTGTTCTATACATCCTAAAATGCTCATAATCAAAAGGAATTGATCAATTTTAGTCACTAGAGCTCGAAAACCCTAAAATTTGATTTAGGGTTTGTCGAAATCAAAAGTGGGTTAAAGATAAAATTGGTTGAGGGGTTTTAGTCCTTATAGGTTTTAGATGACTCGTTAGAAACAATTTTTCATAGGATGAACATATGATTGTGTTTTGGCTTGATCTTTAGTTTGAAAATTAGAGTTCAGGAAAGAACTTGTAAAATGTTGGTGGGTTTGTGGTTAGAAAGTGTTAAACCACACCCTTGAATGCATTAGAGCTTAAAAATCCATTGCTTGATCATAGATCTTGTATGCTTAAGTGATTCATGTGTTCTTGGTCATTTTTGACCCTTTGTGGCAAAGTTTATAGGATATTCATGTTATAATAGATTCATGTGTTGTTTGTGTCTGCTTATGATTATGTTTTGTGTATCTAACCTATTTATACGTCCCTGTTTTCACTAAGCGATTTATACGCATAGATGTTGAACTAAACGATTTATACGTTTAGTTATAACCGGGCGATTTATACGCATCAGTTATAACTAACTGATTTATACACTCAATTATAACTAAGCGATATATACGCGTCAGTTTATACTAAGCGATTTATACACATCTTTCTATAACTGAGTGATTTATACACTGTTTCATAACTAGGCGATTTATACACCTTATAACTAAATGATTTATACATAATTGAATAACTAGGCGATTTATACACACCCTATAACTAGGCGATTTATACACTTTCCTAGGCAAAATTATACTAGATTTTACTCTAAGCGATTTATACCTATAATTTTTTATTAGATGACTTATTTTAGGTATTTTGCATATGTGATTATATGTGTTGCTTAGTTAATTGTGTTTGACCAATAGTTAGTCTGATTGACCTTATTTGATGACTTTTGATGATCTATGTCATGTGTTAGTGTTGAATGCCTAATTCAATGTGTTGCAATTGTCTAGTAGTATATATCTGCCATGTTTATAAACTGTATTGAGCATTTCTTAGTAGAACCATGAATCCTACTGCTGCCAATCAAATTGCTATTGATAATGCATTAGTTCCTCCTGAGGCAAGACTCAAGATTGGCGAATGCAATAGGAGAGTCGAATTTTCCAAGCCACAAAGAGAAGCCACTTATCAAGTTACTTTAGATGCTCTAAAGCTTAGTCTGTGCTATCCCGCATTTCTGATCACTGCTGGAGTTCCAGAGATATACATGCCTTAGTTCTGGAATACAGTTACCAAGGTTAAAGATTCATCATCATATCAATTCAAGTTAGACAACAAGAAGTTCAGAGTGAATGCTGAAGTATTCCGTGACATTCTCTAAATTTGTCCAAAACTTCCTGATAAGCCATTTGATATACCTCCTTCTACTGATGAAGAAATTGTATCATTCATCTATGAACTCGGATACACAGGAAATATTGAGACTCTATCTGAATTGTTCATTGATCACATATATCAACCTTGGAGAACATTTGCAGCTGTCATCAATAGGTGCATTTCCAGAAAAACCACTGGACTTGATAAACTTAGGTTGTCAAGAGCTCAAATTCTGTGGGGGATGTATCACTGCAAGAATGCGGATTTTGTTGAACTACTCTAGGAAGACTTTGCATTCCAGATCGAAAATCACTTCTCAAAGGAAAGCATCCCTTATCCTAGATTCATAAAGATCATCATCAATCACTTCATCTCACAAAACAAGTCAATCTCTATGAGGAACAGGATAAATCTACACACAACTAGAGATGATAGTCTTTTAGGTACACTGAAATATGTATCTAAGACCGAAGAACATCAAGTGTATAGAGCTTTGATTCCTAAAGTAATGCTTAATGAAGACATTCTGATCTCTACCGCCTACAAGACTTACTATGCCTATGTCAGTGGTGCAAAAGAACCCAAGAAGGAAAGGAAGTTCAAAAAGCATGCTTCTCCTAAATAGAAGATTGTCCCAGTCTCACCCAAAGAACCTACCAAGAAGCCTGCCAAAGCTAAGAAAGACGTACCTTTAACCAAGAAGCCATCTACTAAACCTAAACCGACTAAGAAGAAGGCACCGGTTAAGGCTGATAGAGGCAAAGGTTTGAACGTTCTCTTAGAAGTAGCTCTATCTGAAGAGGCTCGGCTCAAGAAGGTTACAAAATGAAGCAAGAAAGACTTTCACATCTCTCATGCAAGTGGCTTAGGTGATGGAACTGATTTTGAATCAAGGGTTCCTGATGAGTAACAACGCAAGATCTCTGGTACAAATAAAGGAACTGGTACTAAACCAGGGGTTCCAGATGTACCCAAATATGATTCTAAAAGTGACAAAGAGTCTTGGGGTGATAGTAGAGAAGAAGATGATGATGATGAAGATGATACTGAAGAAGAAAGTAATAATGCTAATATTGAAGATGATGATAATGATGGTAATGATGATGATGGAGATAATGATGACAACGATGATGTTAGTGATCATGAAAGGACTGAGTCAGAAAAAGATGAGAATCCTAATCTCAATCAGTTCACTAAAGAACATGCAAAAGAAGAAGAGGAATATGTTGATGAATTCATTGATGAAGAAGATGATGCGGATAATGAAAAAAGGAGACTGAAGAAGAGTTAGATGATGCTAAGGAATTGTATAGAGATGTAAATGTGAACTTAAGGAAAGAAGATGTAGAAATGACTGATGCTGATCAGGGTGGAGCAGATCAACACAATGTCTCTTAAGAGTCAAGGTTTGAGCAGGAAGAAAAAGATACTCATGTGACACTTACAGCTGTCCATGACACATAGAAGATTGAAGGTCCAATGCAAAGTTCTTATATCTCATCCGACTTCACAAAGAAGTTCCTAAACTTTAAGAACGTTTCTCCAGCTGACAATGAGATTGCTTCCTTGATGGACACCACTGTTTGTCATAAAGAACCAAGCGGTTAGACATCTTCTCTTTATACCGTACCAGTAACGGTAATTCCTGAAATCATGTCTGCTTTTACCACAACCATTCCTCCACCACTACCTTCCTTCAATCCTCTTCCACAGCAAGCAACACCAACTCCTACACCAACAGCTTCAGAAGTAACAACCTTATTTCATGCACTTCCAGACTCCACTTCCATATTCAGATTCAACGAAAGAGTCACCAACTTGGAAAAAGATATGTCAAAAATGAAGCAAGTTGACCACTATGCTCAAGCCATCTCCTTAATTCCTGCTATTATAGATCGCTACATTGATAACAAACGAGAAGAAGCCATTCAACAAGCCATTAAGTCCCATACTGCAAAATGTAGAGAAGAAACTCTTACAAACAGGAGGGAGTATATAGATCTCATTGACACATCAGTGAGAGCTATTATCAAAGAAGAAGTCAAAACTCAACTTCCACAGATTCTTCCTCAAGCAGCCTTAGAATTTGCAACTCCTGTGATTGAGCAAAATGTCACATAATCACCAGAAGCTGCTGTCTTAGCAAAGTATTCATCTTAACCAAAGTTTACTTATGAGGTGGCTGCATTACTATTTGAGTTTAAATTAATAAAGATTCTTATGGACAAGATAAAGGAACATAAATCATATCTTAAAGCTGATTATAAAAGGGAGCTTTATGATGCACTGGTTAAATCTTATAAAACTGAAAAAGATCTCTTTGATACATATGGTGAAGTACTCTCGTTGAAAAGGGGTCGAGACGATAAAGATAAAGATCAAGACCTCTCCGTTGGATCAGACCGAGGGACAAAAAGAAGAAAGTCGAGTAAAGATGCTGAATCATATAGGGATCCAAAGTCCAAGGAGTCTAAGTCAACAAGCTCTTCTAAAGGCACCTCCCACTCTCAACATAAGTCATCTGGAAAGCCTGCCCATGTAGAGGAGCAAAGTCATACAGTTGATGACTCGGGAGTGCACCAAAATCAAGAGTTTAACACGGGTAACACCGATGAACAACCCGATGATGAGGCCGCTTCCAAGTCTGACGGGTACAAGAAACTCGAGAAACCTACAATTCTTGATCCTGATTGGAATAAGAGATAACAAGTTAACTTCAGACCATCTCAAACATAGATTAGTAACATTGCTCGTGCTGAAAAACCTCCTACTTCATTCGTTGAGCTTATGGATACTCCAATCGACTTCTATGCATTTGTCATGAATCGGCTTAACATAACAAATCTGACTCAAGAACTTCTGGTTGGGCCGGTATTCAACCTACTCAAAGGCACATGCAAGAGTTGTACGAAACTAAAGTATCATTTTAAAGAATGTTTTAAAGCTACAACTGACCGACTAGACTGGCATAACCCCAAAGGCAAGCAATATCCGTTTGATCTCCATAAGCCTCTCCTACTGATTCCAAATCATCGAGGTCGGCATGTTATCCCTTTTGATTACTTTATCAATAACGACCTAGAATATCTAAAAGGTGGAAGTTTAAGCAGAAAATACTTAACTTCTGTAACAAAGACAAAGGCTGCTACTTATGAGGTTCAATAGATTGAAGACATGATTCCTAATATATGGAGTCCCGTAAAGGTAGTATATGATAAACATGCCTACTGGGTACTTCACACTAGGGTCCCAAACGTAAAAAATTCTACGGGTTTGCAAGCAATAAGCCTTCATCGAAAGATATCTACTCCAGAAAACGAATCATTATAGTTACCAGCCTTAAGATTATGAAGTGGTATGACTATGGTCACTTGGACAAGATTAAAGTTCGTAGAGAGGATCAGCGGCTATACACGTTTAAAGAAGGTGATTTCCCACGACTTCGCCTACAAGACGTCGAGGACATGTTACTCTTACTTGTTCAACAGAGGCTGACCAATCTCATAATAGACGAATGTTACGACTTGAATGTAGCATTGCATATGTTCACCAGACGTATTGTCATTCAAAGGCGGGTGGAAGATCTTCAATTAGGTGTTGAAAGTTACCAAAAGAAGCTCAACCTCACCAAACCAGACACATTCAGGCCGAATCTCAGGAATAGAACCACATACACTGGGTATTTAGACCCTTAAGGAGTGATATACGAGGACCAAAACAATAGAAACAGATTGATGCGCACTTATGAACTCCATAAATTCAGTGATTTCATGCTCAATTATGTTCGGACTGCTCTTCATGATATTACTTCAGGAATAAGGATGGAATACTTGCCAAAGAGGAAATGGAGTGGATTAGACAAGCGAAGGGCTCGTGTTATGATCAAGGATATCGATAAGCAGCTCTTTCAAAGAAGGGTAATGAGGAATCTAGAGAAGTTTGTTGGTGGTAGAGAGTACGAAGAAGACCTCAGACTGCTTGAACGGACAATATGACTTTGTCATATCTTGTCCTGCTACATTTTAGGTCTTTCTTTCGTAATTTTTCAATCTTGTGAATATGTGAATATATAGTGTAAACTAATATTAGGCAAACATCGTGTTTGAGTACGAATTTTCAAGAATTTCTTAGTAAATTTAAACTTTTCAAATTAACATACTCAAACACAATATAATTCCCTCATAATTTGAGGGGGAACATTAAAATGTTCCAATAATAGGCTTGATATATAATTAGAAAGTTTTTCTCCCTGAAAGCATTATATTTGATTCAATTGATATCCAAAATATCAAACGATTTAACATTTTTGATAAGGAGAGAAAATGTGACTAAAATATAATAACTTGTATAATGTGATCTTTAAGACTCAAGTGTGAACTCCTGTCCTCGTATGTGCTAAACATTTTTGGTTATCGATGCACAAATGCAAGGGGAGCATTTCTAAATAGTAAAACCATCGAGTTACTAAATGTTTTGATCTATATCAAAGTACCTTGATTGATGTTTTTCAAATGATTTTTAGGCTGTGAACAATACCAAAAGACCGACCATGTATTTAATTACTTGGAGTTATAAGGTGGTTAAGTTTAGGTGTTCGTTCCCATGATCTAGCCAGAACCGGAGGGATCTACCTAGGGACAATCTACTAGATAGTGTAAAAGAGTAAAAGTGAGAATAAAGGAATAGTGCCGACTGAGATAGAGCTAGTACTGGAACAAAATCAACAAGGTACTAGTCATGAAGTCTCGGTAAGCACTGAAAGGGTTAAAGAATGAAAAAGAATTATAAGGATAAAGGGTGAAAAGAAAGAAGCCCTCCATACACTTAGGCAGAAATCGGGTCAACACATATGCTATCAGAAACATTAAGTTGTTGTCTGGTATTGAAGATAGTCATGGACCCAGTGACACTATGCACAACCCTCCCTAGCCACTCAAGGTCTCTCAACAGACTCTTGTTTCATTTCTCACAGAGATTACACTCATATCTATTGACTTTCTCACTCTGAGTTAGTTGGTATTGAAAATGTGGTAGTCTGCTCTAACCTCCGATTACTAAAACCAAATGTGCACTATTGAATCTAGAGTCAAAAGAGATCATCCATAAGTCTCATTAGGACACTTATCCAAAATATGCTTGCTAAGTCACACAATGTGAAAACAAGAAATATATCAAGAGTCCTACGCATTATCCTTGTGATTTTGACAGAACATCAGAGTGATACCTAAAAAGTACTCACAATGACGATGGAAATCCTTCCAGAGCCAACATCAAACAAGCTCTGCGATAGGTGATTTGTGAGATCCTATATGGATTAAACTTATGACAATGGATATTGATTCGGTCCAGGTTATGAATTGACGGATGAATTTTAAAAAAGATAAAACTGTTTGTGTGTCATAAAAAGCATTTGCATCTTGACACACTGACTGATTTTCCTAAATCAATTTTCAATCTTATGTCTATGGGAAGCCTCACAAGGGTATCTAGACATAGGAAAGCTGAACACGAATTGATGACTTAATCGGGAAGATAGTAACTTACCGGTTTACTCTTACTGTGTTGTCTGCTTTGAGATGCTCCGGTAATGAGAACGGCTAGTACAGCTGCGAAACCCTATCAAAGAGATTCTTTGGAATTCTACCTGATCACAGACAGTATTTATACTGATTAACGGGGAACCGTGGTTATTACAACCGTATTCGACAAAGTGACAAAGCCACTTTCGTCCATACCTGTTGATTATCACTAACCCTTTCATGCAGGTAATCCTGATGGTCGCAACTATTGGATCAAGACAACTCAAGATTTAAAGCTACATGCTCATACTTGACCGACAAAAGTAAAGACTTCATGAAAGCTCAAGTACATGTTTCAAGACTTTTGCTACTCTGATACCGTACATCTTTCTCGAAGTGACAAAGTGTTATAGTTAAAGAATTTCAAGAAAGATGTCTTATTTAAGCTTTCAAGACCAAGAAACAACAACAGTATGAGCATGTAGGTCCAAAAGTCATAAGTACACAAGACGGCGACAAGATCACAAGATGATGATAAGATATTATGCTAGGTTGATGATCTTAAAGAAGTTCAAGTTCATATACAAGTCAAACTTATCGGAACAAGCTCAAGCCTAAAGTCAAAGATCATTACATCATGTTCACAAGATAATGTCAAGAAAACAAATACGTGAGTAAAAGACTGAAGACAGAGCATAGTATGCTAGCTTTAAGTTTTTGTAAAATAGAGTGACCTCCCTTAGGGGTGAGATTGTTAGGAATATGAAAGTATCGGTCACTTCTATAAGTATCGCCAGATGGCTTGTTAAGTAATATTTGGAAACTAAATAGGCTAGTTAAGGAAAGCCCATGAAAAGCCCATGGACTAAGCCTATGGCCGGCTTAGTATAGTAGTATATAAACCCTTTCCATTCTATGGAAAGGGTGTTGGTTGTTTTATTTTTCACACACTAATCTAATATTATTCATGTTTACTTTATCTCACTAGAAGCAACCTCCCACACTCTTTCTCTCTCTCTAGATTTCTTCATACTTGTATGTTTGTTTAAGGATTACTTATATTCTACACAAACCTTTTTGAAGCTTGAACATTGTCGAATTAAACCTTTGCAATACCAACCTTGATAAACCCCAAGACTCTTGCAAAACTCAATAGTCTTAAGCCTTCAATCCTTGATCGAAATCTACTTTAAATAAAATCTGCAAATTCTGGAACAGCAATTTCGACCTACTATATCTCTCTTTACGAACCTCCAACTGAAGATCCCTCTGGTGAGATTCTAGATCTATGTGTCTTTGATCTACGATTCTAATTTCACAACGATCCAACGATTAATGAATCTGCAGCGTCAATTCTCCCACCGCTGCGCAGGAACCGACGAACCAAAAAGAGGATATATTACTTGATAAGATTGTACACCTTTGAGTTGACCTAGCTTCAAGAAATCAACTTAACCTTGGATCTGATACCACTTGTTGTAAAAATCTACAACAAACTTAGAAATCTAAAGAGCGGATAACCTGATACTCAAAGACAAACACACAAGCATAAATATATCGACAGAAAAGTAAACTGCACAAGAACGAGACCCAAACGATTACTTTATTAATTCATTTGTAAAGAAAAAAATGAGTATACAACGGCCCCTCCCCCCTCACCTCCTTGTTGTAAAGATTAGGGGGGAAGAAAACTAAACCCTAAAAAGAGTTAAACTTAGCTGCTGCTACAAGGAGAAAAACCAGCCGACCTTAAATACCTTAGACTAAACCATCGTAGGAGATGGTATATACAGAGTCTGAACCGACATACATCTCCTACTTGGGCTAAAGTTCTGCTAAACTTTCTTTTTACTCCCTATACTATCTCTAATATGCATACTAACATATTACAATTTCCACCTTAATATGCATACTAACATAAACCTAGCTCTGATACCACTTGTTGGAAAAAGGGACCAATAAACCTTGAAATCTAGCGCGGAATATAAACTTAAAAGAAAACACACACGCGACCTCAAACGTTATATAGTATTAATTAACGAATGAGCGAGGAAGAATATACAAACTAGCATCCCCCTTCATCTCTATTTATAGAGAATGTACAAACAATCCATATGGAATACAAGTTTCATATGACGGTTACATAATCTAAGTATAATCCTAAAATCTTTTTAAACTAAATACAATCCAACCCCTTATTATTTTCTAAGTCATATTTAACCCTCCTAAGTATTGCTACTAACATATAACAATTGCCTTTGATATTAGAAAGTTTCTATACATGATTACAACTTAGTTCATCAAGAAAAGAAGAGCAAAAATACTTGAGGTTCTAGATGTGTCAATATATCAAAAAACTTGTATAAAATCTCATTGGAAGAAACGTGTATGTGATTGATGTCGATCATTTTAGTGTCATCGACTATTTTAAATAATAGCGATTTGCTAATGATTAATGATCTTTTATATCGTGTTCGGATGCGAGTTAAGAAAATGTTGGATGCACACTCGTTGTTTCATCCATATATACAAAAAACACAGTTCCACTTTGTTTCTGCTTAGCTTTGTTGTGTTTAAAAACTAAGTGTTTTTCTTAATTTATCTCAATATTGGTTGCTTAATAGATATCTAAATTACTATTCTAACTTATCAAAAAATAAGCGTACATTTCTAAATTTTAGCAAATCAAAAGATTTTAGGAAAAGAAATGTAATATCAATTGGTAACGGACTAACGGTTATTATGAGACAAAATAAGTATCAACGATTATGTTTATACTTAAAACTATGAGTGTTATAGTTAAAGTTTAAAATTCGCTCTTAACAGAAACCGGAGAAAGTTAGAGCATCGGGTGCAATACGTATAAGGCCATGCCAATCCACTGGAGCTCGTTATGGCCATGCCACTACGTCAGGGGTGATTCGCCAAGAATTTCTCTAAGAATTTGGCGCTCATGACAGGGAAAAATGTGCAAGTTTTTAACCGTTGCATATGCAACAACTGATTCCTTTTTTTAAACACTTTAATTTTTACACAATACTTTTCACTTTATATAAATCATTTTTACACAAACTAAAATCTTTTTCTTCTATTTTTCACTTTCATAAAAAATGTGTCAACATCCAAGTGATCCTTATTTTTAATAACCTCATCATGATGTCGCAACATCCAAACTCGTCATCTTCGTCAAATCCCGCTACACCCCTATCCGCAAACTAAATATCTTCACAACCCTAATTTACTCTTTTTAGTAGCCAATATACAATGCCATCATACACACCTGAACATTATTTTCTTCAACAACAACTACTTTAACAATAATCTCAACATCTTCAACAAAATCCACCACAACAAACACAGCCACCACCACCATCACCACAACCACAATCACAACCACCAACAGAACAAGCACAAGAAGAAACTCTTGAAGAAAAAACATGGAGAAAAGGCAAAATACTCGCAAAAAAATGATCCTCCACCACCACCATAACCATAAATACCGAAAAGCTAGTCACTTGTAGGATGAACTACAAGGAAGAGTTACCAGCCACATGTTATGTTGCTATTTGATGGGTTGGTTAAGAGATTATTTATGGTTAAACTCTTCACAACTTATTAAGGGATATAATCCTTTTGGTATGAATAGTTTATCGGTTTTCGAGGATAGCCAAGTCAAAAATGACAAAGATGAGCAATGTCTTTAGGGCAAGGTTCTTAATGAGTTCATTTAATCTTCTTACCACAACCGTACCAAGTATATGATTACAGGGAAGTGGACAACTATGAATGATAATTGCCAAATGTTCAAAGACATCTACAAACGTTTATAAACGTTTAAGTAAAAGTGGTGAAAACAAGGTCGCTCTTTTAAACCGATGTAGGAGTACGTTTAAGGACGAGAGTAAAGGAAGAGTGCTTACTTAACATGGGCCATGGGGTATCTTGAGTAAACACTCCAATTGGGATCCGTCTAATCTTGTCCGATCTGAGTGATGTCACCAGATATATCGAGCTATTCAAAGATGATCCGAGACTACACCTCCTCGCAAACAACGTGTGGCAAAAAAACATATCAAGCTATTCGAAGATGATCCGAGACCACGTCGGGCACAGCAGGGAGTAACACGCAAGAATATTAAGAGTCTTTACTAAATGACTTTAGAATCAAATGGGAAGCCGTTGTAGATATGTATACGGTGTCGAAGGAGAATGACCATACAATAACATGGTTGGAAGAAATGAGGTTTGTTAGCCTCAAAATATTGAGTCGAACAAAGGAAGTAACGGTCATTATTTAATATGACAAAATGAAGTAAAATTCATTATGTAATATGATGGGTCTTTACGTTTATGTAACTTTGTAATCTATGTAATAGGCTAGTCAAGATTATGGGCTCGAGGTTTAATCTTAACTTGTATGTGTTTTGAGCCAAAAGCCCAACCAAAGCCGAGCTCGGCCCAACCACATGACACCTAGGCGTTGCCCTAAAATGTGATGACTGTAAATACCCCTTTTCATGGAAAGAAAGGGGTTGGTTGTTTGTTTCTCATTTCATACATAAAGAAATAAACCTCCATCCATTCTCTCTTTCTCTCTCTATTTTTCTCTCTACTTCTCTATCTATATTTCTACCATACTTTGATCATGTTGTTATGGAAATGGTGTAAGTAATAAGGTATAACAAGTGGTACCAATCACTCGAGGTAGATTCGGGCGGTTGTTGTTGTGTCTTAGCTTATTTCTAGCTTAATTCGTGGCTTATTTTCTTCAAAACATCACGTTTCATTTTTGAAACATAAAAACATTTAATTTTGATCTTTTAAGGATTATTCTTGTTAAAGTTTGTGTTTTTAGGACTTAAAAATGTATGTTTTACAAGATTTAAGTTTCACAATTTGTTTTTTAGAAACGTTTGTGGTATCTTTGAACAAGCGAGTTTGAGAATAAAGTACACAAGGATGATTTGTAGCAAGAAACATGCGAACTATGTTTGAACTAGCGAAAGAGTTTAAAGTTTAAAACAAACAATCCTTGTTGATCACAATCCTTAATCGATTCCTTAGCTTGTCTAAGGTTAAATTACCTTGAATAAATCCAAAATAACTTGTTGTAGAAACTTTGTATGTATACTAAAGTGTATGCGAAATCTACACCTTAATATCTAAAAGTATTATAAATAAAACAGTAATTATGAATGAACAAAGATATAACTAAACGCTCTAATATTATTAGATCAATAATACGAGTACTCTTCACTAGTACTAGGGTTTACAACCTTGAAGCTTTTTAAATCAACTTGACAACTATGAAAACTTATATATCAACTAATGCCCTAGAGCCTCCTTTTATAGACTAAGGAGTCCTAGTCGGCTTACAACATATCCTAATGATAAACATAAACTTATAGAATATTCTGATACAATCTATTCTATAATTATCTTCTAATCTTCATCTCTAAGTAATCCTTATCTTCTGGCATCTCTGAGTTCCTTTAGCAGTATTAATCTTCTCTAGCAGTACAAACTAACACTAGTAGTACTAAATTTATACTAGCAGTACTAACTCAGTTAATACTGTTAGTTATAATCTGAGCAGTACTAACCTCTTGTGAAGATTTATTCCCAACAATCCTCCCTTAAACTTGTGATTTACCCTTAAATCTTAAGTTTCTTCTGAATTAAATCTTCTAGCTTATTCTGCTAAGGATGCTTCCAAACACACTATCTTTATTGATTAAGTTGAGACCTGATAAACCTTAAAAGCTTATATGCCATTTCAGTGACATTATAACTCACATGATTTATCCATCGAAGCATTCTTATAAGTGTATCTTGTGGAAGTGGATACTTTTTCTCAACTAGCATATGAATACTTACTTCTCCTAGCATCAATGAGTGAACTTCACAAGAATCATATAGTTTCCATTCTATCAACTCTTGACTGTTATGATTTTTCCAAACTGCATCATTACTATTTGGTTCAAACATAACCTTCATGTCTCCCCATAGCATTAGATCATCAAAACCTGGTCTTGTAGATGCATACTTCTCATTAAACAGTCTATACGACACAATCAAATCTTCTCTATCAAAATCATTCAGCATCTGACTAAAGAATATATAAGTCTTGTAACTTCCATCTGCCCTGTGTATCTCATAATATCCTACATCTTCTTTGCAATATGATTTACACCAAATATTGGGGATTTAACAGCCAATAGAGTCACACTAATTACTTCTTCAGAATCAGAAATAACTTTTACAAACTCCATAAGTTTTTCTGGATCATCTTGCTTCTTCTGTCTTTTGTCCTTGTCCTATCTAGGTTTTGAAGCCTTTCTTTTTAATCTTCCTTCATCTTTCCTAGAGCTTTCTTTCATAACTTGTTAAGGTATAACATCTTCTTTCTGAACTGTCTCTTCTTCAACTTGTTTTGAAGACTCTTCATCCTTTTTCTTTTCCTTGTCTTCTTTAGTAGATTGCTTTTGAATAAAACTTGATCTCTTTATAACCTCTTTTTCAATCTCAGAATCCTTAGGTACAAAGCCTTGATTTTGATCCTATATGTTGGATCGTTTTTTGAATAGATCTTAACCTTTAGCTTGTAAAGGGTTTGTTCCTTTAGATAATTCTAAAGCAACAATAATGAAACACTGATTTGAACACTATTGATTATGTGAAAAATAATCAATAATGCTAAGAAGAACAGTATTAAGAATCATAAAAGAACTTTATATTATAACTTGAATCTGTCGAGGTTACAGATTACAAAAACTATGATTGCTAATCGATCTCTATTGATCTGTGTAGAACTATATCTACTAACTATTCCCAGGGTTCCTTTTATAGACTAAGAAAACCCTAATGGGCTTTACAAAACGCGTTAAGTGTAACATTTCTCATTTTCAGGTTATTTACAACTTTAATAAATTCCATTATTTATTTTTAGAGTTTTACGCGTTCACTCTTGCAAAATAGCTTTTCCTTTATCTTTTACTGTACTCCTTTTGATATTTACCAATGTTTCAGTAAGAGTTATTTCATCATCATCATTTTGAGGATAGCGTACTAACTTCCACATCACTCTCCATTATCCCATGGCTTAGCTGTCTCATGTGCACCCCCTTGCTTACTGCTTTTGGACCAAAGTTACATTCTTTATCTTGATTATTTTTTCTTCTTTCATCCTCCCTTGTTTGGAAGGATCCTCAATATCCAAACTGGCTTCTTCATCTTCTGAGGAGTTAACAATTGTACTTCTTCTTTTGAGCTTGAGCTTGTTCTCTAATTTCTTTACTCTTTTAGTGAGAGTGATAAGGGACTTGTTGTATACAGCTTTAGTGCTTCTGAGTTCATCCTCCAATGCTATAACCTTATCTAATAGTTTTGTACATATTTCCATCAATTCCAAAAGTTGCATACTACCCTCCACACTTCGAGATGTGTTACCTTCTCCGAGTGGTGGTTTATTAGGTAAGTTAGATAGCCTTTCAGGCCTAGCCTGAACAGGACTACCCCCATGGTAAAGTGGCACCTGACCACCTTCTGAGCTAGTTCTTGGAGAACTTAGCCTTGATGGTGTTGCCTTGGTTTGGGTCTTAGATATATTACCACTGCCCTGCTATGCTTCTAAGCTAGAAGCAGTAGTGGTACGCCCTCTCATTACATCATGAGCATCTCCTTTAGAAAAAAAAAAAAAAAAAAAAACTGATGGCCTTCGATCTGCAAACATGTTGGGTTAATGAATTGGATGAGGTATCCTAATGCCTATTCTTCGTGATCTGGTCCTAGTTGTCCTATAGGTGATGGAATATAATTTTGTAGTAGTGGAGATTGTTTCCAATAATTGCGGTGAGTGTGTTTGGGTACCAACTGGGCAGTGTTGGACCTTCACCCTGAGCGATAATTGTTCGATGAACAACGCATTGTGGAAATACAATGCTGTTTCCACCCCAGAAAAACCCATAGATCCCCTCTTCATATTGCTAAAAACTTTTTATGTTAGAGCAGGAGCAATATAAAGTCTCTTATGAGAGGTGTTGAGTCTAGTGTCTTTGTTTAAAAACAATTGTAAAAATCTTGGATACATCAAAAATTTATATTTATTCTCCAAGTTTTTCACCATACCATCAAAAATTAGTTTAGAAAAATTAAACATTCTGTTTGTGGCCAGACAAATTATAGCAGTTTGCTATGTTACTTCTCTAACTTGTTCCAAGAAGTTTTCTTTGGGCTTGGAACATGAAAGATGGTTTGGATCAAATATATCCATAGTGGGGATAGTCAAGTGACCTTTTTTGAAAAGTTAGTTTAGCAAATATGTCACATACCCCTCATAGAAGGCAAGTTGTTCAATAATTTCAGTTGTTGGTAAAGTTCTAATACATCAGCTTCTGCCAAATTGAAAATGTCTCATGTCAGATGCTTTGTATAGGATTTTCTTGACCATCAACTGTTTGCAATTACTCTATTCTCCATTATCAAGTGTTTTGACACAGCAGTGCACCAGTAAATGATGATAAGTGAGAGAAAATAATAGTTAGAGTTTAGTTAAAGCATACCTGATGTGGCTGGCATTTAGAAAGTCACTATTTTGATGAAAGCCTCACTTCCTTTAAGGCTTATATAAGGGAAAGGCCATATTGTGCTTTTCAAGAATTGCAGTTTGCCATTAGGAGATTAATAAGGAAGAGTAAAACTTGACTTGTGGTTTTGGGTTTTGGTCGTTATGATGTATGAGATTTTAACAGAGTAATTGAGATTGTATTGATGACACTTTTACGGTTTTGATATGATCTTTTAGACTGAATAATTAGTGATTTTAACCTTGTAGGAAATCTTATAAGTAGAGAGTATATGATTATCAATTGAAAGTAACTATAAGTGATCTTACTGGCAAAAAATATTCTCAACGGTTATATCCTAATTAATGGTAACTTGATTTCCTCCGCCAAACAGTACCAAACGGTTACCAAGCAGTAGATTGTTAACACTAGCAGTATTAACTTTTTGCCTAGCAGTACTAAGTTTGTCTGACAGTAGTAACTCTGTCTCCAATAATCATACAATAACATGCCTCTATTCATCACAAGCACACTAATAATAATTAGATAGACATGTGAGAATTCATGAGGATCCATATTTATGTATAACCCATAAATAAAAGTTAAAATCATGAACCCCTTATCGTCCCAAAGTTTTACCACCGCGTTCTATAGATAAACATAAAACATTTCTTACATACAATCCAGCTGTGAGATTATTCTGTTTCAGTTCTCCAATTTAGTCATACTGCATTGCTTATCCTACAAATGTTAGTCCAACACGAAGAAAAACACATTCCAAGCTATTTTATGCTTGACAATATTAAATTATGACTAACAGTCTTAATTATACACTAGCAGTATTAACTGACACACTAACAGTACTAATCCGTTACAAAACTTTTACAAAGACATAAAGAGATTTAGACATTAAGGATTAAGCATTCTAATACTTGAGACCAAGTACTAAACCTTATCAGCATCAAAAACCTTTTGTAAGAAGATCTGCAACATTATGTTCAGTATCAATTTTAACCATTTGAATTAACTTTTTAGCATTGCAATCTCTTATAAAATGATGTCTAATCTCTATATGTTTTGTTTTAGAATGTTGAACAAGATTTTCAATAATGCAGATAGTATTGTTATTATCAATGTGAATCATAGTATTCATGAAATTATACCCATAATCCAGCAATTGGTTTTGAATCCAGAGTACTTGTCCACAACAACTAGCAGCAGCCACATATTTAGCTTAGTGTAGAGGTGGCAACCAACAGTTTTGCTTCTTGCACTGCATTGATATCAAAACTATTTCCCAAAAACTGACAACCTCCAGTTGTTGACTTCCTATCTTGAGTGGCTCCAACATAGTCACTATGAGTATAAACAACTAGTTCAAATGGAGAATCTCTAGAATACCAAAGGCCTAAAGTTGGTTTGCCTTTCAAATATCTAAAAATTCTCTTTACAGCTAAGAGATGTGATGTCTTTGGAGTAACTTGGAATCTGGCACATGCACATACTGCAAACATGATATCTGGTCTAGATGCTGTAAGATACATCAAGGACCCAATCATAGATCTATAGAGATGTACATCAACATCATTAGCATCTCCATGTCTGACTAAAGGCTTTTCTAAATCAACTGGAGTAGAAGTAGTCTTCACTCAGTTGTAGTTAATTTCTTCCAAAATCTTAATCTACATAGTTAATCCATGGCTGATAAATATTCCATCTTCCTTCTGTTGTACTTGTAATCCTAGAAAGAAAGTAAGTTCTCCCATAGAACTCATCTGAAACTTATCCTTCATAAGCTTCTCAAATTCCAGAGTTACACAGTTCCTTGGGTTTTTTTTTTATTTTTTTTTTTTTTTTCTTTTTGTTTGCTTTTTTGGTGTTTTTTTTGTTTTTTTTTTTTTTTTTTTTTTTTTTTTTTTTTAGTGTGCTTTTTTTTATTTTTTTTTTTGTTTTTTTTTTTTTTTTTTTTTTTATTTTTTTTTTTTGTTTTTTTTTTTTTTTTTTTTTTACTATTTTTTTTTTTTTTTTTTTTTTTTTGCTTTTTTGTGTTTGTTTTTTGTTTTTTTTTTTTTTTTTTTGTTTTGTTTGTTTTTTTTGTTTTGTGTTTTTTTTTTTTTTATTTGTATTTTTTTTTTGTTTTTTTTCTTTTTTTGTTTTTTGTTTTTTTCTTTATTTTTTTTTTTGTTTTTTTTTTTTTTTTGTTTTTCTGTTTTTTTTTGTTTTTTTCGTTTTTTTTTTTTTTTTTTTTTTTTTTGTTTTTTTTTTTTTTGTTTTTGTTTTTGTTTTTTGTTTGTTTTTTTTTTTTTTTTTTTTTTTTTTTTTTTTTTTTTGTTTTTTTTATGTTTTTTTTTTTTTTTGTTTTTTTTTTTTTTTTCTTTTTTTTTTTTTTTTTTTTTTGTTTTTTTTTTTGTGTTTGTTTGTTAACAGCATTAAGTCTTCACTAGCAGTATTAATCTTGAGCCAGCAGTATTAACTTGTAGAAGCTTCAGAATCCCAACACCATACTCTTTCAAATATAGGTCTAATCTCTTTATATTTCATTCCTTTGAAATGACTCAGCTTGTATCCTCCCTGATTCTTTAAATACATACACATGTTCTTCCTAACTTTAGCTACATAGAAAGATCTATTCTGAAGTGTATGATATCTTATCACAGCAGGATCAATCCAATCAATATCATGAGCTTGACTTTATTTAGATGCAACCTCTTCTCTTTCATCCAGCTGCTTTTGCAATTCCAAATCCTTTTTAAAATCATACTTCTCGTGTTCTTGTCTTGCTATACTCTTTGCTAATTCTTTTGCATGTAGCTTCTGAGCTAATTCTTCATCATGTCCTATCTGTATCATCTCTCTCTTCTTGATTTTCTTTGGAGGCTCTGACTCTTGCATAATAGCTTTTCTTTTATTTTTTACTACACTCCTTTTGACATTTACCAATGTTTCAGCAAGAGTTATTTCATCATCATCATTTTAAGGACTAGCAGTACTAAAATCCACATCACTCTCCATTCCATGCTCAGCTGTCTCATGTGCCTCCCCTTGCTTACTGCTTTTGACTAAGTTTACATTCTCATCTTGATTAATTTCTTTAATCATCCTCCCTTGTTTGGAAGGATCCTCAATATCCAAACTGGTTTCTTTATCTTCTGAGGAGTTAATAATTGTACTTCTTCTTTTGAGCTGGAGCTTGTTCTCCAATTTCTTTACTCTTTTAGTGAGAGTGATAAGGGACTTGTTGTAGACAGTTTTAGTGCTTCTGAGTTCATCCTCCAATGTTGTAACCTTATCTGACAGTTTTATACATATTTCCATCAATTCCAAACCACTTCGAGATGTGTTACCTTCTCCGAGTGGTGGTTCATTGGGTAAGTTAGATAGCCTTTCAGGCCTAGCCTGAACAGGACTACCCCCATGGTAAAGTGGCACCCGAGACCACCTTTTGAGCTAGTTCTTGGAGAACTTAGCCTAGCTGGTGTTGCCTTAGTTTGGGTCTTAGATATGTTACTACTGCCCTGCTCTGCTTCTAAGCTAGAAGCAGTAATGGTAGCCTTCCCCAATCTATCATGCATCTACTTAGTGATGGCCTCATCTTTAACATGTGGTAAGACATTAGATTGAGGTATCCTAATGCCTATTCTTCTTGATCTGGTCCTGGTTGTCCTATAGGTGATGGATATATTTTGTAGTTGTGGAGATGTTTCAATAACAATGGGTGTGTGTTGGGTCCTAACTGGGCTTGTTGGACCTTCACCCTGAGGAAATTGTTCATGAACAAGCATTGTTGGAAACAATGTTGTTTCTTCCCCAGAAAAACCTATAGATCCCCTCTTCATATTGCTAAAAACTTTTTGGGTTAGAGGAAGAGCAATATAAAGTATCTTATGAGAGGTGTTGAGTCTAGTGTCTTTGTTCAAAAACAATTATAAAAATCTTGGATACATCAAAAATTTATATTTATTCTCCAAGTTTTTCACCATACCATCAAAAATTAGTTTAGAAAAATTAAACATTCTGTTTGTGGCCAAACAAATTATAGCAGTTGTTATGTTACTACTAAACCGTTCCCAAGAAGTTTTCTTTGGGCATAGAAAATGAAGGATGGTATGGATCAAAAATTTCCTTTGTGGGGAAAAGTGACCTTTTTGAAAAGTTAGTTTATCAGAATCTGTCACATACCCCATCAAAGAAAGTTGTTTAAAAATTTCCGTTATTGGTAAAGTACTAATACCATCAGCATCTGCAAATTTGAGATGTCTCCTGACAGATGCTTCAGTAATAGTATTTTCTTGACCATCAACTGTTGCAAATAACTCTATTTCTCCATTGTCAAGTGTTCTGACACTAGCAGTGCACCAGAACTGATTAATAAGAGAAACATAAATAGTTGAAGTTTCAGTTAAAGCATACCTGATGTGGCTAGCATTTCTTAAGTCCACTATTTGATGAAAGCCCTCACTTCCTTAAGGCTTCGATAAGAAAGCGACCATATTGTGCTTATCACAGAATTGCAAGTTTGCTATTAGAGATTGATAAGAAGAGTAAAACTTGATTATGGTTCTGGGTTTTGGTCGATTATGATAGTATGAGATTTTGACAAGAACAATTGAGATAATATAGATAACACTTAAGGGTTTTGATATGATTGACTGAATAAATAGTGATTTTAACTTGAAGAAATCTTATAAGTTAGAGAATTATCATGAATTATCCAATTGAAGTAACCTATAAGCGAAATACGTGGCAAAAATATCTCAACGGTTATATCTAATTAATGATAATTGATTTCTCCGCCAAACAGTACAAACGGTAACCTAGCAGTACTAAGTTCACACTAGCAGTATTAACTTTTTACCTAGCAGTACTAAGTTTGTCTGACAGTATTAACTTTTTCTTCAATAATCATATAATAACATGCCTCTATTCATCACAAGCACAATAATAATAATTAAATAGACATGTGAGAATTCATGAGGATCCATATCTATATATAACCCATGAATAAAAGTTAAAATCATGAACCCTTTATCGTCCCAAAGTTTTACCACAAGTCTCCTACAAAAAATTTCTTACATACAATCCAACTGTGAGATTATTCTGTTTCAGTTCTCCAATTCAGTTATACTGCATTGCTTATCCTACAAATGTTAGTCCAAAACGAAGAAAAAACACATTCCAAGCTATGTTTGACAGTATTAAATTATGACTAACAGTCTTAATTAAACACTAGCAGTATTAACTGACACACTAACAGTACTAATCCGTTACAAAACTTTTACAAAGACATAAAGTGATTTGGACATTAAGGATTAAGCATTCCAATACTTGAGACCAAGTATTGAAACCTTCTAGCATCAAAACCTTTTGTAAGAAGATTTGTAACATTATGTTCAGTATCAATTTTAACCATTTGAATTAACCTTTTAGCATTGCAATCTCTTATAAAATGATGTCTAATCTCTATATGTTTTGTTTTAGAATGTTGAACAGGATTTTCAATAATGCATATAGTACTGTTATTATCAATGTGAATCATAGTATTCATGAAATTATACCCATAATATAGCAATTGATTCTAAATCCAGAGTACTTGTCCACAACAACTAACAACAGCCACATATTCAGCTTCAGTTGTAGAGGTGGCAACCACAGTTTGCTTCTTGCACAGCCAAGATATCAACCTGTTTCCCAAAAACTGACAACCTCCAGTAGTAGACTTCCTATCTTGAGTTTCTCCAGCATAGTCACTATTAGTATAAGCAACTAGTTCAAATGTAGAATCTCTAGAATACCAAAGGCCTAAAGTTGGTTTGCCTTTCAAATATTTAAAAATTCTCTTTACAGCTAAGAGATGTGATGTCTTAGGAGTAACTTAGAATTGAGCACATGCACATACTGCAAACATGATATCTGGTCTAGATGTTGTAAGATACATCAAGGATCCAATTATAGATCTATAGATATGTACATCAACATCATTAGCATCTCCATCTTTGACTAAAGGCTTTTCCAAATCAACTAGAGTAGAAGCAGTCTTCACATCAGTGTAGTTGAATTTCTTCAAAATCTCATCTACATATTTATCCTGGCTGATAAATATTCCATCTTCCTTCTGTTGTACTTGTAATCCTAGAAAGAAAGTAAGTTCTCCCATAGAACTCATCTGAAACTTATCCTTCATAAGCTTCTCAAATCCAGTACACATATCCTTGTTTGTAGAGCCAAAGATAATGTCATCAACATAGACCTGTACAAGTAAAATATCTCCTTTTTGCTTCTTGATAAACAATGTCTGATCTATTTTTCCTCTTTTAAAACCATTGCCCAATAGATAGTTAGCCAAGGTTTCATACCATGCTCTTGGAGCTTGATGCAACCCATAAAGTGCCTTGACCACCTTGTAAACTTTGTCTGGATGGTCAGGATCTTTAAATCCTGGTGGTTGAGTAACATAAACCTCTTCCTCAATGGTTCCATATAAGAATGCACTCTTCACATCCATTTGATATACCAGAAAACCCATAAAAGAAGCATAGGCTAAAAACAATCTTATGGCCTCAATTCTTGCCACAGGAGCAAAAACTTCTTCATAGTCTATACCTTCTTCTTGTCTATGACCCTGTGCAACCAACCTTGCTTTATTCCTAATCACAATCCCTCTTTCATCTTTCTTGTTCCTGAAGACCCATTTTGTTCCTATGGCCCTCTTACCAATAGGCAAATCCACAAGTATCCAAACCTGTTAGAGTTTAAATTGCAGAAGTTCTTCCTGCATTGCTTCCACCCAAGATGAATCAGATAGAGCTTTAGCAATGCTTGTGGGTTCAATCTGTGATAAGAAACAAGCATATAAACAAGTATTTAGGATATCATGTGTTTTCTGTTCATATACAGCACTGAGAAACCCTTGTTTAGAAGTAGGTTTTGTCATTCTTCTTGTCTGAATAGATGACTTCACATCACCAATCACATTTTTAATTAGGTGATCTTTATGAATTCTTGTATTAAGAGTGATTGTATAGGAATTAGTGATGTTCCCCAAATAAACTTCTGGCTCATCTTCATCACTGAAGAACTCAACATGAGTTGTCTCAAGTGTATGACTAGTTCCCAATTTGAACATATCTTTAGGGCTATCTTGATCATTTGAACTAGCAGTACTTACTGATGGATCAATAGTATTAAGTTTAAAACTACCAGTATTAACTTCAAGACTGGCAGTATTAACATGTTGTTTAACAATATTAACTTCTTTAGGACTTCTATCATCTTCAGGCTTATCTTTTTCATCATTCTTATTATCTGGACCATCTTTAACCTACTTTTGATCATCAGTAGTAGATTTTGGTTCAACATTACCAAGATCTTTTGAAGGTGAATCAAAGTATGAAGCATCTTTCTAAATTGGCATCATAATGCAATCTTGACTGATTTCTTCTTTCTGTGTAGATGCACCTGCATTAAGTTCTTCTTGTGTGCCTGTAAATTCATTAGTGATTGTACCTGCAGCTACTAGAACATAATTATAGATTGGGTTAGAGAATTAATATCAAACAGCCACTTTGGACCATTCCCTTCTATCATAGGCTTATTCTCTAAAAACCTAATATGCAAGTTTTCTTCTACCCTCTTAGTTCTTGTATTGTATACCCTAAAATCTTTACTACTCAAAGAATATCCAACAAAGAAACCTTCATCACTTTTGCCATCATACTTGCATAAATTGTCTAAAGTATTAAGAATGGTAACATGACATCCAAATGGTCTCATAAAGTTTAGAGCTAGTTTAAGACCTCTAAAAAGTTCATAAGGTGTCTTGTTATGAGGCTTGACTACTAAGACCCTATTATGTACATAGCAAGCAGTACTAACCGCTTCAACCCAAAATGTGGTAGGTAACTTAGAGTCAGCTGACATGGTTCTAACAGCCTTAATTAGTGTCATGTTCCTTCTCTCAGCTACACCATTTTGCTGAGGAGTCCTGGCTATACTGTATTCCCTCTTAATACCTTTTTCTCTGCAAAAATCATCCATAACTTTATTCTTAAACCCTGTTCCATTATTACTCTTGATTATTTTCACTTTCTTATCTACTAGGTTTTCTATTTCTTTGATAAAGTTCTTAAGAATCTCACCGGTTTCATCCTTAGTTGTTAAAAAGAAAACCCAAAAGCTGCTATATCATAGTGACTACTAAGCAATTACTTTCTTATGCATTAATATTCTCACAAAGGTTAGGACCAAACAAATCATATGAAGCAAAAACAAAAGGCTTAGTAATTGGATTCAGAACTTTGGATTACAAGAGTCTGTGTTGCTTCCCTTTAAGACAAGCAACACAAGTTTGGTCATTTTCAAAACATTTTGTAGGCAATCCTCTTACAAGATTATCCTTAACAAGCTTGTTTATGTTCTTAAAATTAATATGACCAAGCCTCCTATGCCAGAGCATTGATTCATCTAATGTAGCCTTTGCAACAAGACAAGTTAAACTCTCTTTAGGAACAATGTTCTTCATATCAAAACTGTACATGTTATCCTTTTTAGGAATTTTAAGAAGTATCTGACGTTCATCAGGCAACTTAAAATTAGGAGATAAGACAAGACATTCAGTGTTAGTAAAAAGGACATAGTTGTTTTTGTCACACATCTGTGAGACACTAAAAAGGTTAAATTTTAACTCATTGACAAAGTATATATCTTCAAAATCAAGGCTATCAGTTTTAAGTGTTCCTTTACCAAAAATTATACCACCATGTGCTCCTCCCCCAAATGTAACATAACCTCCATCAAATTCCTTGAAATATGAGAGATAAGCTATGTTCCCAGTCATGTGCCTTGAGCATCCACTATCTACAAATCCTTTATCATCCATTAGTGGCTTGCCCTACACATAAAAAAAGGAAATTAGTTTCCTTTAGGGACCCAAGCCACTACTGACTTGGATCTGCCTCATGCATCAATATAATTATGTTTCTTTAGAGTGATTGATGCACTATCAGGTTTGGTAGGTCTCCAAACCCAACATGCTGAGGTCTTTATAGCATTTGTCTGATTTACCCTAACAACATTAAAAACTGTAGAATTTAGCCTAGTAGTTTTAACTGTTTTTGGCCTAGCAGTATTAATTGCTTGTGCCTTGGCAGTATTAACTTTGTGGGTAAGCCTTTTGTTAGATAATACTGTTTTTGATTGAAATGGTCTTCTTACAGTTGATTGTGCTGTTATTGAAAAACATGACATTGGTTTAGCACTAAAAACTATAGATTTGGGATGAGCAGTATTAACTTTCCTGGCAGTATTAAATGGTTTTAGGCCAGTTTTCATTAAAACTGCTCTTGGAACCATGTTCCTTTGAGCATTAGGGCGAGTCCTGTTGGTAGTATAGTTGTAGTTCACCCTGTTATAATTATTCCCATATACCATTCTTTCCCTTTGATGGTATTTACACTGAGCTTGAATATGATCAAAACTCCCACAAACAAAACATGCTTTATTATACATCATAAAATCACTACCTAGCTGTTGGGATTTAAGATTATTCTAATTTCTTTGATTCCTCCTAGGATTTTGTGATCTATACATCTCAGCATACCTAACTGACCTTTTAACTGGTTTTTTTATGATTTTTAGGTTTGACAAACTCTTTCTTTTTATCAGCAAGAAAAACAGTTTCTTTATAAACATTAAGTGAAGACTCAACAAAGCTACTTGTGTCTTCTGATACTTGTTCTTTTATCAAAGATTCATCATAATTTTTCTTAGAACATCTGATTTTTTTTTTATCACAAACAATGTTAGACTCTTGCTTACTCTCCTGAGAACCATAACTTTTGAATTTAGGCTCTTTGAATTCATCAAGACTAGAATAAGACAAATCAAGCTTTTTAGGTCGATTATAGATTAAAAGATGAGGTGGAGGAACAACATTATACCCCAAACCCTTTTTACTTTTGTCAGTTATCTGACTCCCTAATAACTTGTCTAGGTCTTTTGAGGCTTTATCAAATTTCTCAATCTTAAATTTAATGCCCTTTTTTTCTTGCTTAACTTTTCAAACTCACTTTTAAATACATTTATTTCATAATCTTTGCAAGCTACTTCTATTTTAAGAACTGCAACTTCTTCACTAAAAAGAACCTCATTCTTTCTATATGTGATAAGTTGTTCTTCTATAGTTGCTAAACCTCTTTTATAAGTAGCTGCTGTAAATTCAGTTTGATTAAGCTTAACAATCAAATCATCACACTGTTTCTTAAGAGTTTCATAGTTTTTCAGACAAGTTTTAGAGCAAGTTTTATCATTGTATACCTCAGAGTCTGAAAACGCCATTAGAGCCATGTTTGTCTGAACCTGTTCTTCTGCCATATCACTCCAGTCAAAACCTACACCATCTATAGCCAACATTGCCTTTGAAGATGTGTCTTCATTGTTTCCATGCTTCCTAGTGTTGTCTTGATTTATGAACTGACCCTCCTTGTTCCTTGATGCTTTACACTCCTTGGCAAAGTATCCCATCTTGTGACAGTTGAAACACTCTACCTTAGATTTATCATACCCACCAGTATCATTAGCATTAATGAAAATTTTCTTGCCTGTCCTAAAAAAGTACCTCTTTGCCCTCATACTTAGCAGAGAGAGCTGCACTTCAAATCCATTTCTTCTAGATCATCTTCATGAATTTGCTCTAAGTCCCGCTATAGGAGATTAGAACCATTTGGATTCTCAACCATGAAAGCATACACAACATTATCACTAAAGCTAGCAGTACTAACTTGAGGACTAGCAGTGTTGACATTAGGGCTAACAATACTAACTTCATATGCAGGTTTAGTAGTATCATTAGTACTGCTAGTACTTGGAGCAGTCATAAAGGCCAAGTTTTGAGCACCACTACTTGCACCAACAGATTTCTTTACACTTTGTTCAACAATTTTGAAGTTGTTGTACAAATCATCGATGCTCATTGTTTCAATTTTAACCTTATTCATCCAGACTACAACATGAGTATTCCACTTAGGAGGCAAGCTGCTCAAAAATTTTAAATTTAAGTCTTCTTAAGAGATGACCACATACAAAATTGCAAGCCTACTAACAATCTTCTGAAGTCTGTTAAAGATAGAGTCAAGAGACTCTGTGCTTGATGCACTAAAATTTTCATATTGTTGCTTCAAAAGTGTCTTTTGTGTTTTCTTAGTGGCTTCATTACCTCCAAATCGTATTTCAATAGCAGCAAACATTGTTTTAGAATCAGTGTACTAACTGAAAGTTAGTTGATGTTCATTGGGAAGAGCCATGAGTAGCAACCTTCTAGCCTTCACATCATTCTTCTTGTTGGTCTTTTCTTCAGCAGTTACATGTACTGACATCTTTGTAACTGAAGTACCATTCTCTTGTGCTGTGTGTGGTACAGATACCCATAAGTTACCATTCTCTATGACCTCCCATAGAGCATAGTCTTGTACCTGGAAGTACTGCTTGATTCTTATTATCCACATCTCATACTCACCAAGTTTGAGTATGGGTAGCTTTGCAGTAGTATTACTATGTGTAGATTCAAATTCCATGACTTCTAGATCAAAGTTTCTCAAAGCAAAAGCTTGGATACGACTTGTTGATCTTAATCCTTGATCGATTCCTTAGCTTGTCTAAAGTTAAATTACCTTGGATAAATCCAAAATAACTTGTTGTAGAAACTTTGTTTGTATACTAAAGTGTATGCGGAATCTACACCTTAATATCTAGAAGTATTATGAATAAAACAATAATTATGAATGAACAAAGATGAACAAAGATATAACCAAACGATCTAATATTATTAGATCAATAATATGAGTACTCTTCACCAGTACTAGGGTTTACAACCTTGAAGCTTTTTAAATCGACTTGACAACTATGAAAACTTATGTATCAACTAATGCCCTAGAGCCTCCTTTTATAGACTAAAGAGTCCTAGTTGGCTTACAACATATACTAAAGATAAACATAAACTTATAGAATATTATGATACAATCTATTCTATAATTATCTTCTAATCTTCATCTCCAAAGTAATCCTTATCTTCTGGCATCTCTGACTTTCTTTAGCAGTATTAATCTTCTCTAGCAGTACAAACTAACACTGGAAGTACTAAATTTGTGCTAGCAATACTAATTCAGTTAATACTGTTAGTTATAATCTGAGCAGTACTAACCTCTTATGAAGATTTATTTCCAACAAAAGGCCTCACAAGGACCAACCGTGCAATCGAAAAACGACAAAAAAGTACAGTAAATGTTATTGTATTTACAAAGTGGTCAGGGACCAACGACGCAACACGAAATAATAGTGAAAAGACGATTATGCTCTTTAACGGAAGACCACCCATTGTGATTAAAAGTTAATAAACCACTTTTTCATACATAGCTTTTCCTCAAAAATCATATGAACCCTAATTCTCAATTCCTTAACCCATTGTTCAATTCTATATAATTCAGTTTATAATCTCGATGAGTAGAGGTAAACTTCATAGGAATCATGTATTTAAAGTTAATCTAAAACACGATGGTGTTTTTACGGTGGATCCATTTCATTATTTGAATGGAGATGAAAAGCAAATAACATATATTAATTATGAAGGTATGTCATTTGTTGATTTTTGTGAAATAATTAAGCACTTAGTTCATGTCCTTGTTGCTAATTTGTATTATTGCAAAGTAAGCACTCCATTAAAAATAGGTATTACAACACTTAAAAATGATGTTGATGTTGATGCTTTTGTAAATCTTAGTTATCAAAATAAATGGGAAGTTGGTTTGTATGTAGAGCATAATGGTTATGATGCTTTAGATATCAAAGACCAAGCATAAACCTTGGTTTTTTATCAGGGTAATGAGTCTAGTGATGCTTAATGTTCTAGTGATGATGAAGACTTAGGCTTTGTGAATTTTCATACAAAAGGAGATGACAATGTAGTTATTAAGACTTTGACTACCAATGACCCTTTTCTTAATAAGTTATGCTCTAATAGTGGTCACTTTAGAGGTTACTAGATGAACCTGTAAATGCCAATGTTCAAACAGTTGTAAAAGACATAGAGAGTATAGATCCTCAGTTTGATGTTAAGAATGGAATGACTTATTTAAGACATGATCCCTCACAAGATTGGAATATAATGGAAATTATACTAGGAATAAGATTTAAACATAAACTTAAACTTCGTTTAACCAATTATGAGGTAGCCAATGGGTATCAATTGTGGTTTAAGAGAAATGGTTGGAGGTATGTTTTAGTTTTCTGTGGTAAGGATATGAAAACATGTAGATGTGTTGGTTATAATACTAAGAAAAAAAGGCACAGAAACAACTATTTTCTACTAAGTCTTATGATAAAGAACCTAAGCAAGGTACAAAAAAAGTTTAAAATGAAAGCATGTGTTAATGGTAACAATGTCAAAACCAGGAGTAAGGCAAATATTGGTGAAGGTACAAGTAAGTCTACATAGAGTGCTTACAAGTCTCCACAGAAAACTACCAAGTCTCCACAGACCACTTGTAAGTCTAGTAAGGGTTGTTCTCAGTCACCCAAGTGGACCAAAGCTTGGGTAGTATTTTACATAGGTAAACCGGTTTGTGGTTTTAGATTGTATGCTTCCTGGATGTCAACTAAAAATTTATTCCAAAATAAATCTTTAGAACCTGAACATAAATGCAGCAGGATTTACAATCTAGTTTCATTAGTGACATAAAAATGGATAGCACATCATTATGACAAACAAATTATTGCAGACCATTTCATTCCTTATTTGAAGATGAAATCAGATATCAGGGAAAATATCTCATTAATGTCAGCATTGGCCAGTGCAAGAGAGCTAAACAAAGGGCATTATATGATTTTGTAGGGGGGTTAAAAGAACATTATGGGAGGTTATGGGAGTATAGACAGGCTATTCTTGATTCAAATCCAGGGTCCACATGGTAGACTAGATGATGAAGAGACTTCATCTAGTAACTACCACTTTAAGAGGATTTATGTATGTTTCAAAGGTGTTAGGGATGGTTAGCTAGCAGCTTATAGATGGGTTATAGGATTGGATGGTTGTTTTCTTAAACATACTTGTAGAGGAGAGTTACTGGTTTCTATGGTAAGGGATGCATATAACCATATGTATCCAATAGCATGGGCAATTATAAAGGTTGAGAACAATGAGAACTAGTGTTGGTTTTTAGCTTTGTTAGATGATGACCTGCAATTACAGCAAGGAAATGGATTGACTGTTGTATCAGATTCTCACAAGGTTACTTTAACAATTTATATTCTTACATATGATGAATTATACCAACTGATGTACTACTACTCATAACAACCTAATTGTATGTTACAGGTAGGTGATTGTCTCCAACATAAGAAGTGCACAAGGCATGTGTTTTCAAACTTTAAGAAGAAGTTCAGTGAAGTACACTTACATCGACTCTTTTGGCATGCTGCATCAACAACATTGGAACAAAATTTTTACACTAAGATAGAAGAGATGAGGGTACTGAGTCAAGAAGCATATGACTACCTGATTCAGATGAATCCTAATTCATGGTGCAGAGCATTCTTCAGTTTAGACTATAAGTGCCCTAACTTTGAAAATAGGATTTGTGAAAGTTTCAACACGACAATCTTTGTTTAAAGAACCAAACCTATTATCACAATGCTTGAAGATATCATACTTTATTTGATGCAAAGATTGGTTTGAATGAATAGAGTTGCAAGAACCTGGGAAGACACTATCACACCATCAATTAGAAATAGAATAAAGTTCTAAAAAACAACAAAGGTACTAAATTATATATACAAGTAGTGTCATTAATATTGATTAATGAATATATTCTTACAACTTTAATCATTTCTTCATAGACATTGGATGGTCATTCATAGTGGCTTTCAAGAGCTAGAAGTGAGAAATGGTCATGAAGCTTATAGAGTTGACATCCACATAAGAACATGTATGTGTAGAATGTGGCAGTTATCTAGGATTCTATGTGTCTAGTGGCAGCATATAGTCGTATGAATACACACATATTTTATTAGGAATTTAAATTTAAATACACATATATAGTCAACTAAGAGAAATATTGACTGATATGTGAGAAATCACATATCCGTTTTATACCAAAAATGACCCTTAAAAGATGAAAAATGAACATATTATGCTTGTATGTTGTGTATTTGGTCTTTTGTGATGTGTAGGTACGGATATTACAAAAAAATCACAAGAAAAGAGCAAAAAACCGGGCAAAAATGAACACGAGACGGAAAGAGTACACAAGAGCTGGGAGTTTGTAAGCAAAGGTTAACAAAAAGTCAACAAAAGTCAACATTGGTCAACCCATAAGAAGACAAAACCTTGAAATTACCAAATAAGCCTTAATGTTAAATCATTTTCACCAAAAGTCCCTAAACCAATAACACCGTTAGTCCTTTATTACCTATGGACTAACGGTCGTTAAGTCTAATATTTAACCAAATTCAAAACCATTTACCCAAGCCCAAATCCAAAACCGTGGCCCAAGTTACCTTTTTAACCCAAGTCAACCCTTTTATAAAACCGGGTCAAACGAAAAGAGTAAAGAAAAGAAAAGGGCGCGAAGATGTTTTTACTATTCATCTTCGTCCCAATTTAACCCTGTGTCAAAATTAAACGGGTAAAACCCACTCTTATACTCATCTTACGTGGTTTCAAAGATTCTTAGTGCCAAGCTCCAGCTCAGCAAAGAGAAACGTCATCAAAAGGCAATGATTGGCTAGCTCTGACAACAAGGAATGACACGCGTTTACCAAACAAACACACCAATTTGGGAAATTTACACTAAAAATAGTTCAAAAGAAGCACAAGGCTCCAAGAAAGTGGGATTGCCAAGCTGGCAATCCGTGTGCCCCTTTTTCATCCAACGGCTTAAAATCGTGATGCAATGATTGGTTAGAGATGGATGGCCAAGATTAGAAGCTAAGGGAGCGTCTAAAGGACCTAGAAGCATCTCCTCTTGCCTATAAAAGGAGTCCTCCTCTCACTCACACAGGCATCTAGGACTTAGTGTAGTTTTAGCTTATAGAATGTAATTTTAGCTTATTAAGTCGTTTTAGCTTATTGCTTTTCATTTAATGTAATTTTCCTTTTCAACAGTTTGTAATCAGTTTCTATAATCAATAAAAGTTAAGTTTCTATTCTGTTAAAGCAAAATTCATGTTTTACCTTATTGTACTCATGGTTTGAATAAGCCCATTTTTACTCTTAAAAGCTAAATAAGCTCTCTAATTCACTAATAAGCTAGTTATATACTCAGTTAAGCTCTCAAAGCTTAACTAAGCTTATTTTTACTCAAATCTCTCCCCAAATAT